>JAYMTP010000140.1:0-44606 GCA_036897365.1 Geranium brycei
TTAGTGTACTACGGAGATATCTTGGAGCAGAAATCTTGTACTCAAAAAAAAATCTTGGAGGAGAATAATACTAAAAGCAAAGCATGTTTATCTACAGAATAGAAAAATGTTGATGATCTCACAAAGAAAACATAGCGTTCTCGTTCAGGGGGAGGTAAAAAAAGGAAGAAGGAAAAGAAATGAGCAGAAACAAATAGACAGCTTGGAGTCAAAAGGCTGAAGCTGCTGCCAGAAGTGAAGAAAGCTGTTTCATATTGCCGCCACTATCTCAAGGGGAGATGTCAAGAGGGTGAGAAATGCAAATTTTCACATGACACTATACCTTTAACAAAATCCAAGCCATGTTGTCATTTGAAAGAAGATGACTGCCCATTTGATCATGAACTTCCATGCAATAACTATTCGTCCACATGCCCCTGCTTCAGGGGAGATGACCACTCAAAGAAGATCGACCGAGAGATGTAAATGCTTCTAAGCTTGAATTAAAGCCTTCAACCATGCCAGGTGATTCAACCTCCAAGAAGCAACATAGTACTAGTGGTTTAGCTTATCGAAATGCCAATGCCTTGACACGCTCTGTGGGAATCAACTCTCATACAAAATCAGAGAAAAGTGTGGCAGAGACCATCTTAAAATCACCCGCGTTGGCACCAAAAGGAGTTAGTTTCATCTCTTGTGGGAAACCGACAATGATTAAGTCAAGTAAGCCAACAGAAGTTAGTTCATATCTGAAGACAGATAATGGTGCCAAACTCTTCCCAAAAGGCATTATGGTCAACACTTGCATTTGCTGCTAAATATGAATCTGGAATGAAGATGAATCGAGCAACTGGTACTCTTGCCCCCAATGCAGAGGCCAATAAGGAAATTACGAAGGCTTCGGATATATTACACTTCTTAAGTGGTAACAATCACCAATAAAGCTTGAGATTGACATCATATATATGATATATGTTTAATAAAACACAGACATGATTTGAACCAAAACATAACATAGTCCAATGGGAGTGAAAGAAAAAAGCAAAGGAAGAGTAATTAGTGTTGACCATCGTCAAGAAGCAATGGTTTGAAGTATTTGGCATCAATGAGATAGGTTCCGATGGCAAGACGCACAGCCCACACATCCTTTGGCTTTCTTGACACAATTCTGCAATATACAAAATAAATTATGACATGAATTAATGAATGATTGGTAATGAATGAAATGACCTGCCAACGTCGCCGGGATTGAGGAGGCCGGAGTTGACAAGGAGGCAAGGAACGGAAGCAGCAGTTTTGATCATCCGGGGAGCCTCCACTATTATTACAGGAGACCCAACCTCCAGTCTTGACGATTCGCACCGAACCCAAACCCTTCTCTGTTGACAGCTTCTCAGCTGCAACTTTGATGAGTATGGAACAAATTGGGTGCAAAATTGAAGAGAAAATGATGCCATTTGATGAGATAACACCTGACTTGTTGCGTGGTCTGTGTTGTATGGGAATGGGATGAAGCTGTTTTGGCTTCACTTATGGATTGAAATTTACAAACAAACAAACAAAAAACTGGTGGTCCATGTTTTATACAGTTTGTTTGTTTTAACTCTTTTCAAACAAATTTACCTTTTCTTCTTCGCCCAACACAACAGGCAATAAATAGCTTCTTAACAAACCTTAAATTGATTTTTCAAGGGATGCTTTCATTTGAACAATGTAAGCCCACCTTTCAATATTCATTGTTTAACAGGAAAAGGCTAATGATCTATAGTATCTGAAACCACACACAAAATGACTACAAATAGAAATTAAAACCAGAAATGAAAATTTACTGTGGTTGTAGGTGAAGAATAAACTAGAAAAGCTTTACAACCTATACAAAAATCCAATGATCTTCAACAAAAGACAAACTCTTTGCTTTCCGCCATAGCCGAGAAAATCACCTGATACAGTTTACTTCTTTGAGTATGTAAGGTACGGATCTTGAGCAACAGTTAACACATCTGGTCTCTCTGCTTGATTATATGACAGACATCGACGAATCAGTTCCTGCAAAATCAATATTTTCATCATCAACCAACTGCAAAATGATTCTCTGTGTCATTATCATTGAATGCATTGATATATTATATCAAATTGACAGAAAATGATCGATCTCACCTTTGCCTCATTTGAAACCGCGGGTCTTGAAGGGAATTCGACTTTGCGTGCTTTGATGATTGTGTCTTCGCGTAGAATACGCTCTTGAGTCTGGTCATGCCCAAAAGGCCGTTTACCAAAGAGAATTTGGTAAAATAGAATACCAGCTGACCAAACATCAACCTGTATGCAACGAGGAAACAGGTCAATTGATACAAAACGAAAGATGAAAGAAAAGAAACAGGTTTAAGTGTCTTTAGAAATTCAATGACCTTAGATGATATAAGAGGTGTCTTGCTGAGCTCAAAGCATTCTGGAGGCAAATACCTGTCGACAAAAGAAGAAATATGATCCTAATATGCTGGATACACAAAATCAGGTACAAGAAAGTTTAACCAAAGGTAAAACAGCATTGCATTGCCCTTTGCCCCAGTAAGTCAATGGAAAATCATTTCTTACATGGAAGGCATATTTAAATGGTGGATGAAACAACCTCTAATAACTCAAGAAAATTTCATGATAGGATAGGATCATGAAAACGTTATTAACAAGATCTATTGGTCCCAGTCCCTAGTTAAAAATATGATTCACAACCAAAACACACTTCGTAACAGCTTGTAACCAAATGTTAAGGTTCATACAATGAATCATATTCAATTCAGGTAGCTATTAATAGTTGAGTGGTTCTTGATATATTGAATTGATGCGTTCTTACAAATAAAGCAGAGCCCTTTACATAGAGACTAGACATAACCTAAATAGGAAAATCTAGTAACAATAGGAAATATGACTAACGCATGCCTAAACTAGAATAAGAAACCTCCTATTCTAATACTAACTAACACAATGCAACACACCCTTTTCAATTGTTACTGTCCTATTCACAGAAATCTTTTGGTATGAAATGAAACATGCAGATCCATAAACTTGTTAAGATAGGCAGTCAAAGTGATCTCGTTTTTTTTTCTTTCCATTTTCTTTTTCATGTTTTCAAAGTTTCATTGTAAGTTCCTTTCGTTAGCATCATTACTATCCTCCCTCTCGGGCGATAGTCGGTGGTAATGTTCTATTGCTTTTTAATAAAGTAATTTGCTGATAAAAAAAAAGTGAAGAAAAAATACTTGTAGAAAATTGCATTATGCATTTCTTTTGCATACAGTTACCAAGTTCAATCATTGATAGTAAGAATGGATCTTAAGTTAATTTACTTACCAATATGTTCCAGCTCCCTGAGATGTAAGTTCCATACCCTGTGACCCAACATCATCCTCCACAATTTTGCTAAGACCAAAATCGGTCACTTTTGCAACACCAAGCTCATCAAATAAAACATTCCCAGGCTTCAGATCATAGTGAATGATCTTTTGCACCCGCTTGTTCAAATATACAAGCCCTTGGAATATCTGAACTATAATGATCCTTGCTTCCCTCTCGGGCAATATTGGAGTTGCTTTAAGAACAGCATCCAAATCTTTTCCTGAAAAAAAAAACTATCCAGTAAGTATTACAGGTTTTAATTGCCCAAAGAATTCCAATTTTTTAACAAATGAATGAACTGAATAAGAATGTTGAATGGAAAATATGTCAAACATGTTATACCACTACAATACTCCAAGACAGTGCAAAATGTATTCTGGTCAATCTCAAAAATGTCCCAAAGCCGAACAATGTGATGATGCACCAAGGTTTTGTGAATATTGTACTCTCGAATTGCATGGCGTATGTAACTTTGCTTTTTCTCTTCGCTCCATTGAGCATTCAACCCATGAAGTTTGCATGCAACATATCTGTACTCCACCAAATCAAAAGCCTGCTGGAAATTTCTTACTTCAAATCACTGCAAAAAGATATATCTTTACAATTGCCAATGAAGGCAAGGGAACTATCTAGACGTTGTTCAGCAAACTAACATTGCTGAAATGTGTGATGAAAATATTCGAAGGATGAAAAGATATAATATTTGCCACATTCTGACCTTATAAACCTCACTGAATCCACCTCTTCCAAGAAGGTTTAGAAGTGCATATCTATGGTTCAAAATCTGAAAATTGTTAAAACGGGAGCCATCTTCATCTCGAATGCGTTTCATTTCACGAATAAGCCGCCCCTTCTCTAGTTCACAGCGGTCCCTCTCACGCAAAGAAGTTTCTTCTTCCTGTAGAAGATATGAAACTCAAAGACTAAAGATGTACACATATTCCAAATAAATATTACTTTTTTCGCAGTGGAGGTAATCTAAAAAGCAACCAAACAAAAGAAAAGAACATACCCTCTTGATACTAGCTAGACGGGATTTATAGATCTCATCCTGAATGAGAAAATCTTCTTCTTGTTGTCCTGTTTCTGAATCTGCTGCATCACCCTTATCTTCAAGGCACATTGACTAACATTAGTACTTGCCAAGAGAAGATAAGAGGTAATACATAGATGATGGCTAAAAACATATCTACTATGATGTAAACTATACGAGCCATAAATAGTGTTGCAAGGGTTCAAGATATAAGGCAAACTGCAAAAGCTCATGAACAAGCTTTAGTATGAATCAAGAGATAGCTAACTCATTTCAGATAACAGTAGACCTGTGAAAATATTGCAAAGTATGAATACGTTTTCCTGCGTCGTCAAACTCGAACCTAGTCGCGACAACGACCTTTTCCTAGGCCATAGTCGGTCGCGACTCGCGTCTATTAGCAACAACCGACGACCGTCGGCGGCGACCCATCACTTGCAAGACCTGGAACCCAGATATCGACCCTCCTATTCAGTGTCTCGGGGAGGAATTTTAGACCTCCCGGAGACGAGAAGACCAAGTTCAGCCAAATCTCGGTCAAACCGGTAAAATTTCAATTTCAATCTGGTCCAAATTCGATGAATTCCAGCCCAATTCAATGAATTCAGGTGTAATTCGGTCAAAATAAATCAATTTCGATCCAATCCGGTCTAACCCTAGTGAACCCAGTTTTGGTTTTAGGTTATTACGCAAATCATCTGTTTTCGACTCCGTTTTTGCAAACCCCTCTCGACTTCTCTCTCACTCCGTTTGTCGCCTCCCATCCCGTCTTGCCGCCGTTGTTTTAGTTAGGTGCTAAATAGATTAGGAGGTTTCCAATTTTGGTATCCAATCAACTCCCTTCATTTGTTTTCCTTGACCAGCACTTTGACCGAATTAGACCAATACCCATCTGATATCAAGGTGTGTTTATTAGTTGACTGCCAATATTTTTCCCCCTTTGCTCAAATTTAATTAGATCAGTGGCAGTACTGTTTTTTCCTTATGGTACTAGATTTGGCATATTTCCATCTGTTTTGCGCTCATTTCTTTTTAATATGGTTTAGCTTTAAGTATTGTTTTGTTTTATATTTAATTGGATTACTGAACTAATCTGTTTTTAGGTTGTTAAATTAGTGACTTGTGATTATTGACAAGTTTTGGATTAAAAACGATTAAATATTATTACTTCTGTCTTTAACATATAATTATTTATTTAATACAAAACGAGTTTTGCCAAGATTCCCGAAACTCCCCACTTGTCAGCTAGCCGAGATCTGCTCGAGTTCCGAGTTTCAGTTTCACAACCTTGCTCCTATTCACTGCATGTCTGCAATTTTTCCCTTTGTCTTCTTGATAGCAGATCTGCAAGATTTATCCTCTCCGGGCACTTCTTGGGATTGATCTCCCACTCCGTCAAAATAAGAGAGGACGCAGGTTTGTATTTCTCTTTTCTACACTGGGGATATGGACGTTTCCCTTCCTTATCCATGATCGATGAATCTGGGTTCAGGTTCAAGCTCCCATGCAAGCAGTCCCTGAAATCATATTACTCCTTAATATTATCGGCGACTTAAATCTACTGGGTATGGATAAGGTTTCGGCTAAAGTCCCGCAGAATCACTTGCAACTTCTTCATAACTCTTTAGAGGGGGCGATGTCTCCATCAGCGAGGAAGATGGCACAGTGATGCCTCTTACTGTTACTTCGTACTCTCTAGCCCGGGCTACCAGGTCTGGTTCTCCGAGCCCATCTCAAGCCAATCAAGACCTTACCATAACCTCTGCCTCTTGCATTGAGAATGAGGATGATTGCAATGGGTATGAGGAATCTACGGGTCTTCTCCTCAAATGCAACAAGCTCAGCTCATGGTCTTGACTTGAGCACACCACCACCGACTATTCCTGCCCTAAGTAACCAATTTCAGGTTCAGACAATTCCATTTTCCACTTTGGCAGCCACATCACATCCCCTACCTCCTTAGCCAATTGTCTAATCTTAGTCTGTTGTAAAGTTGAATCGGAAGTTGAATTCCATTCCGGCTTAGGTTTTGTCAGCTCTAGACACGGCTTTCACAAGGAATAGACTGACACAGAAGCCGGCCCTGCGAGGCACCTAGAAGCCGGATTGCTCGTCCTCGACCGATTTGGCCTTGACTCGATTCACCAAGGACTCCACGTTCGGCACGGATCCGTTGGTTCCGGTTCAGACTATTTGCATTAAGGCAGAGAAAATTTGGCATGTTGTGAAGTCCATTGGAGTGACGTTTGAAAGGGATGAGTTGGAAATAGTGCAACGCTTCGAGAAGTTCTCGCAGAGTGGCCCAGACATTGGGTCACAACCCGCACCTTAAATCTTCTCTCTAGCTTTGATACAAGAAACGAAGATAGAAGACATTCCGCCCATTCTCCTCAACTTGTGCAGGTTTTGCAGAAGTACAATGCTACTTATTCCTCGACCACAGACTCAATTGGGGAATGCATGTCGATTTGGATCACTCTCCCCTTCCGGTACCTCAGATTATCTGAGGTGACATGTTTCTCTTTTTCGACGACTACTCCTCTCAGACGCCTTGCTCCATATCTTCCTTTGCAACGTCCCTACCTTCATGCAGGCCGTTCTGTATAGGGATTCAGTTCTGGGTCGTCTCAGTTTGCCTGGTCGTTCGAGTTTTTGCCTTTCTCATATACAGGCTGGATCAGTGGTGGAGACAGCTTCCCAATCTCCACATTATGGGCATCTTCTATATTTTAAAGCCATTTTGTTGGGCTATTTTGCTTCATTTCTTGTTCTTATATTTTTCTGTATTCATACTTGGTTTGGGGATCCCATCCCGAGATCCCCTTTTTGTTTTATAATAAATTCTTTATTGCTGATCCAAAAAAAACAGGAGAGAGCCAACCTTATAAATCCAACTCTAAGAATACAGGATAGACTGTTCATAGAATGCATGGAAGATAGCTAAGCTAAGTATCCTAGAAAATATATACAAAATGAATAGAGCTAACAAGATCAAAGAATATAAGACAAATCCATTTTCTAAATGATGGAACTTACCAGATTGTCTTTTCTTCAATGATTTCCGCTGCCGTTCAACGGACTCCTTGGTTTCTAATAGTTGTTTCTAGAAAATAGACAATAAAAATATATATAAAAGACACTGATTAACTTTTCCCACTGGATTCATATAGATTAATCTCATATAAGCTAATCTCAGAGAAAAATGGAGACTTTGAACAATCCCAAAGAGAATAAACGGTCTAGAATAATAAACCTTTAAAAGGACAAAAGGAAACATCAAATACAATTAGAGTGGTGTAGTAGTAATACATCAAAACTTGGGGCTACTGGTTACACTTATGAAGGGTATGAAGGGATGCACAGGTCAGCATGGACATATTAACCAGTAACAAATCAAACCCAAAAATGAGTTAAAAGAGAAAAATGCAGGGTCTAAATCAGGTTCCAGAGAGAGAGATGTAACTGAATGAGATTCGTACAGCACACAGGTTTAGCATTACACAAAGTAATGCCCATATCTAAAACTAGGCTGGATTTTAATTCTGTAATTCTCCAAGTAATAATAGGGATAAAATGAAAAATACTCACATTGTCATGAATCATATTGGTTAGTACTTAATTTCGTAATCATCTATTGGATGTCCATAAGTCATCCCGGAAAAATTTAGACAATATTAGTTTTTATTTCCTTAAGATTTTGTGCATAACCAATGAGAAAACTAAATCAATGTTTGGAAGCTAACTGTGACCCAGACTTAAAGACAACTTCTGTTGAGTTAGTATTGAGTTAACCTTACGCTGGTATCTACAGAGTAACCCGCATTGTAACTAAAAAAAGAGAGAGCTAAGTGTGGTTGACTATACTAACATGTATCGATAGAATTTAACAAGGACAATTGCATAAGATGCATTGCAATTAAGACTAAGACCATTTAAGGAACAAAAACACAGGGGACCATAATCAACATACAAGGTGAGCATTGATATCTTTCAAAGCTTGCCCATCCTCCCATGTTTCAGATATGACAGTTCCAGCTCTGCAATTCACAAACATTATCATCAGAAATATATCAAGAAACATAACACAATACCAAATTGCTTAATGATTTATACCAGATATAATCACATAAACAAAAACAAATACAGTACCTGATTACACCCACATTGCCTAGTCTGAGAGAATCTTGTCGTACTTTCATTCTAGCTTCCTGCCTTTCAGCTTTTGACACAGATATCAGGAGATCAGACAATATTTTTGTTCTCTGTCAAAAAGAGCAATATTATTAGACAGCAACTTGTTGATCATGGGCTTACCATATATCCTATATACACTGACAGAATAAGTATATATTGAAAGGTTAGATGCTGCAATCAAACTGAAAAATTAGGCATTTCTAGAACTTCCAGATAAGCAGAACTTGGAAATTCTATCGAACAAAGTTCTTTGAAAGATGCAAACCTTTGGCTTCATTTGCTGGTCATAATCTTTCATGTCTTTTAACTCCTGTAAGACGAATACAACAAAGAAGGAAATATTAGATCTCATGTCACATATGAGCAAGATTATTCACGACAAAAATGTTAAGGAACAGCCATCATTTCCATACCTTTTCTAATTGACTGCAAAGATTTTTAAAATCAGAGGCCTCTTGCCGTGATTTACGCAAGTCCTCCTCTAATGTTACAATTTTTGCTCGCAGAGATGCTACCTCATCCTAATTTAAATAGAAAAAACAGGAAGAAAGAAACTATAATGTTAGGGTCTCATAATCAGTACTGACAGTGCTTAAGAATACAACTACTTTGAATGGTACAATACATAGTCTGGTACGAATGAACCAAACAAAACTCACTAGGTGCATCAGTGACTTGTCTTCTTATATTATATTTTTCTTATCAAATTTTTATCTATATGTATTGTTATCATGTTAAATAGTAGCATAAACAAGCAAAAAAAACCCTACATTCACTGCATTCAATACCTCTAACAGAGCTCGATCCTCGTTCCGTAATTGCTCTTTTAGCCTTGCTTCCTGCAGAAGTCATGGATAGTGCAGTCAGGGAACAAAATGAAAGGTAAATAGATGTTTGCCATCAATTACATGCATAAAGCAAGAAGACCTTATACATATGAATAATTGTATATTCCATATTACAATGAGCATTTGCAAACAACATTAACCCTTACACATCCTTCATATTTCTCATATACATCAAAACATAGATACTCAGTAGCGGAAGTAACAAAGTTGAGGCCAAATTCTATCTGAATCCCAATTTTATTTTTCTGTGCAGGATAAGATGAGAAAGAGAAAAGAAACCCCATGATAATGCCAAAATAGAAGCCTCAAATTATTGTTTCCTGGGAGAGCACAGTTTTTACCAGCTAAGAAGGTTTTCATCTGGGCTCTATATTCCACCCTTACAGTACATGTACAACTACTGATTTCTTAAGATATGAAATATACGTTATTGGAGTCATTGTTTCATTATTTTCCTTTCGGTATAAAGTTAAAATGGTATGTATGGTCATCCTGTAATAGTGCAGTGCCTTTCTCTAATAAATATATTTGAAGTGATGGTCATTAGCTGATAAATCAATCACATTGATAACAATGATACCAACTGTACCAGGGAACAAAAACAAAATCTCAGTACATCACGCCAATGAGAACATACCTTAGGGAGTGAGTTCTCAATTTGACCATTACAAGGTGAAACCACTGAAGAAGAAATTTGAACATTAGCTTTGGAACCTCGTCCTCTGCCTGAAACAGATTGCCCTCTGCCACGACTTTGTCTTTTCCTGCTTACATCGGGAGCAGTCTTGGTCTCTGCGCTATCCACAATCTTTTGCCTTCCATCAACCGCCGCCTGATTTATGAGCTTTCAACAGTTAGTATTAACTCTTTCTAGAAATTACCATGTGTACCGATACATTTAAATCCATGAAGCTAGAGCTCGATTTAAAGCTAATGCAAAATAAACACAAATTTGACTGAAACTGTAAGATACTTTTTATTGCCAACAATGCCCTAATTACTCATACGTGTATACTAAGACAAATTGTTGCTGCTGATTTTAGAGAATATTATAATTGGGAAAGGAAAATAGTAAAGCTAGTAGAGAAAACAATAAAAACCAGACAAAAATATATAAATGTCGAGTCAGATTCAAAATAGATAACTGTACAAACATAATTCATCAAATGACAACGTACCTCAATGTGTTGATAAATGATTGAACTATTTTCTTCTTCAACTTTCTGGCGCTTCTGGGTGTTGGCTAGTATAAGAAACTCCTCTCCATTCTGACACGGTAGTACAAATATATAGCATTTGAAAAGTCAGTAATCTTTGAAGACACTAGAAATGGAACTCAACAGTGAAATAAATAAAAAAAATTAAAACATTTCAAAAAATAAAAAGAAATTTTCTAAGTTGCAAAATGGAGGTCACATCTGCGCATGCAATGCACAACTGGATATTCCAGATGTGGAACAGCTGATCATTTAAATGTCCGATAAATGTAAACAAACACACTCTTACCCTGCCAAGTATTTACTAGATATGCCCAAGAAAATGTGAGGGAAACTGCTAATTGCACATTGTATTTGCCCATCATAGCAATCTATTCAGCAAGTTATGACTACAAGTCCTCAATGATGATGGAGAAACAGTGAAAATCGGTAAACTATAGATGACACCAGGTAAGCCTGTTTGCGACTTAAATTCTCACAATCCCTATTCTGAATCCTAGGAATCCTATTTTCCTGTGTCAAAATCCAAACAGACCCAATACAAATGGCCAATTCATCTGTCATGCTCCTAGGGTTACAAAACTCAACCTAGAACAAAGACCAATAGTCTCATTTGTCATTGTCAATACCAGTAAAAGAAAAGGTGTAATCAACCCAGAGATTGGAGTCTTACGTCGTCGTCAGAGTCACTTGAAGTCAACGGGTGGTCGGAAGCTCCGAAATTGGCGAATGGAGAAACAGAGGAGCGCGCAGGGAGCAGTGGTTGCTGCTGCTGCTGCACTAGTGGAGCCTTACCAGCCATGCGAGCTTCGAGCTTAGCAATCTTGGTGGGCAAGGAGTGGTCAGATTGGTTTGAGGAATTGGAGGAGAAATGCATAAGCATATCATCCGACGACATTGCAAATCAGCCAATGCCAGCTCCTGGAGGAGACTCAGATCGCAAATCCGAGGATGAACCCTAAACCATGGCCATGGGTGACGAAAGGTAGAGTTTTCAAAACCCAAAAAGCAGGAAAGAGCTGAAGCTGAACCTGCGAGCAGACCAGGGAGAGAGAGAGAGAGGATCGGAGGGACTGACACTTCCCAAGAGAAAAATTAGGCTTCTTTTGGGAATTTTGGTGGAAGAATTGGGAACCAAAGGTGAGAGAGAAAGGGGTAAAATGTTGGTTTTGAGTAAATGTTCATTTGATTTTTGTTTATGTGCTTCTGCTTTTGCTTTGCTTTGTTTATCCTCCATTGGGCTTATTAGATACGGAGAAAATTGTATAAAGTTACGGTAAACTTTACAGATTTTGCATAAAATTACGGGTAATTTCTTTTTTCATAAATCTCCGTTTGTTTTATTTTTTATTATTTATGAAATGACTAAAATGCCCCTCTAAATTCTTAAAATTTTGAAGTGTGTCGTTTGGTCTCTTCTCTCTCTTTTTCCGAACAACTCCTCACTGGAGGCGAATAAAATGGCGTTGGGACTGACGACAACAGAAGACCACACCAACACAAATTCTTACCAATCTATACCCATAACAACTAGGAAAATGGGAGTTTAAACCCACCAAAGAATGAAAAAAAACATAATCAATCCAAAAGATTCAAGCTTTACTTATACCCATCAAACACCAGTGGGAGTGAATAAACATCGGAGTTTAATCCTTCGACTGAATGCCCAAAAGTTGGTAATGTCGAAATTGAAAAGGATAAAAACCTCAACAAAAATAAGAGACACAAATCTGAATATCAATTCAAGCACACCTCACATACCCAATAAACCCAAACAAAGAACATTTATTACACCATTGATGGGGGTGTTCGTGGATGCGTTACCCGCCCGTTAGCCTATATTTGTAACCCACTCAGAAGTGAGCGGGTAACAAAAAAAAGGATACCACTCGAAATGTTACTATTTTCTCGGTTTTTTCTAACGGGTTTCGAGTGGTTTTCTGGGTTCAATTGTACCCATCCGGAACCAAACACACAGTAAAATACATATTCATTTTTTCATTAAAATTGGAAAAATAATTTTTCGAAGCATTCAAAACTAACCTATTGGGGAAAAAACATAACAACGTGATAACATAAAATGGCAATCACATTCTAATGATGAAAAAACACTCCTATCATGTTCGGAATTCTCCGAAAATCCCGAATAATGTAAAATTCCAACAAGACATAAGTCTCTAACAAAACTTAAGTGTTCATGAAATAAAACTTGAATAATAGAAATAAGCAGCAGCAAGCAACCAGCAATCCAGCATCCTGTAACAATAACAACAACACCCACATCATCAACAACCTGAGCATAAGAGAGAGAGTTAGCAATTAGAAGTTAAAAGTGATAAGCTACAAAATAAAACACATATACAAATAGAAAGATGTATTGAAAAAGTAGAAAACGGAAACAAAAAGAGAGAAAATAGAGACATTAAACCTCTTCAAATCAGTCCATTCAAGTTCATTTTCTTAGGCTCTACAAAACAGAATGAGAAGTAAGTTAGAAATTGTTTTAGAAAATAAGTTTAGCAAAAAATGTACAGAAGTGAATAAATTTAGAATTATCTTCATCAATTTTTCAAGTTCCTTCAAATCCTCCTTTAATGTAACGAAAGCATTCAGTTTACGAACCCAATCTTGAATTCATATCAACCACGAAACAATTCTTAGAGTTAGGAACTTCTGAATCTATTTTAAACTCTCCTAACATTTCCATCACAGAAGAACATCAAAACCAAGATCACCATCCTCCAAGTCATATTTTAAATACTTATTCATTTCTAACAATTTATTCCCCTCTTCATTGCATTTTGTCTTTTTAAATAAATTACTCATCATCCCACGTAGAGGAGTACCAATATTATCAACCACAATAGTGTAGGTCAATGAATGGATCCTCGCATAATCATTAAACATATTAGAATTAACAGTTTGAACAAGTGAAGATAATACAAAAGCAAAATCAGAAGAGAATAAATGTTGTCAATAACATATAACACAAAATTAAAGTTATGTTTTGGATAAAAAACATTTGCTATAAATATCAGAAGGTAATAGAATCAACAATATCTCAATATTTGTCAAACTTTGCCTTCATATTTATTGTCATTTCAATCATATCAATAGCATCACTCTTTAAACCTTCATTTATCATATGATTTGTATCACTAATATTATCCAAAAGCAAATGTAATGAATCTTGAAACACTAAAAAAACCAAGAAATTTCATAAACATATTAATTATAATCCAGTCCTCATCACATAACATCTCCATCCATAGGTTCTTATTACCCTCTCCTAATCTTAGTTTTCAATTCCATTTTAAGTAAAGTATGTGCAACACAACTCCTGGGCCGGCCCAACTTATAACGAGGCCTAAAGCGAAATAAAGTTTGGGGGCTCTAAAAAATACTATAGCATAAAAATTACTTAATTTTGTAAATTAATTATTTTATGCTATTGATATTAATTAAAAATATAGTAAATTTAATTAAAAATATTTTTCTTGAAACAAATTAAAACAACTATTAGCATAATTATATATTTAATATATGCTTTAAAACAAAATAAGTTTATTTTAATTAAAGTGTAATATGTTCTGCCCACATCATAAATGATCGTAAAGCAATTATCATAGAAATAAATATGAAACTAATTTTAGTTATATGAATATTATATAATTAAAAGCTCATTATATTTATATTTTTGTGTATTTATATATAAAAAAAGGGGATTTAATTAAGTAGAGGCCTAAAGCGGTTGCTTTTTTCGTCAAGCTATAAAATCGACCCTGCACAACTCGTATGCAACAGTTTATCATCCAATATATTCTCAGACAGAAATTCAATTTCCTTCTCAAATGATTAATAACAATATCATTAACACTAGCATTGTCAATGGTAACACACATTATTTTAGTAATACCCCAATCCAACAAACTTACCAATATCTTCCCCTTTATATCCATTTATAAGACAAAAGTTCACAATATACTTATGCAATTTCCACTCATCATCAACGGAATTCATAGTCAATCACATGTAACTAACTTGAGTATTAGAAGTTCATCTATCAGTTGTCAAGGAAGCTCTAGGACATTTCAATCTGAAATAATCCTTTGAGTTTATGTTTTTCACACAAATATAACGCATACACATCCTTAGTTACAAAGATGTGGGATGAAATTCTAAACACAAGGCAACAAACATTCATAAAAACCTAAATGCAAGTTCATCAATTAATATCATTTTAGCCAATCATTCCCGACATGCAATTTGATTAAAAGACCAAGAAGTTATAGCAGAATCTTTGCTACTGTCTACATGTTTATATGTCAGAACTTTTTACGCTGCATATATCGGGTCAGGCTCTACAACTAAAATCTCAAATTTATTAGTTGTGTTTGGCTTTTCCCTTTATATACACAATTTTCATTTCATATTCTTTCAATGTGAGACTTTATTTTCTCAACACTCTCCCTCACATGTATTTTACATGTGAGCCTTTATCAACTCACTCCCCCCATGTGGGTCACAGTAGGACGTGTCTTTCACACGCGGGCGTATTTTCCCTACGTAGGCCACAATATCGGGCTTACAAGGGAGCCGAGCCACAAGGAGGGGAGGCCCACTAGCACATGCCCAAATCGGTATGCTCTGATATAATGTAAAACTGAGTTGTATATATCGGGTCGGACTTCATAATTAAAAGATTAAGCTTACTAGTTGGGTTTGACTCTTCCCTTTATATACACCTTTTTCATTTCATATTCTTTCCATGTGTTACTTTATATTCTCAACACTTTTGCTATCATTATTTTTTCCATAGCGCATCATATGTTGTAGTAAACTAGATGTTTCGTTATCTTTAATTTTGCATGCAAGAGGTTTACCCCAATTTTTACTAGTAGTTATAGGTTTACCTTCTTTATCAGTAGTGGGTTAAATAAAATGTTTCCATGCAATATATTTATACCGACCTTTACTCTTAGGTTTAGAAGAACCTAAAGTCAGAGTTGGTGTACCATTAGGTCCATTACCATCTACATCAGTGACTCCCAAACTCACTGGTGTAGATCCATTACCAACAACAGCATCTTCGTGTGCCATATACAAATATTTAGAAGAAAAAAAGTTCCGAGTAAATTAAATATATACAAAATTAAACAGAAACATAGAACCCTAAATCACAAAAGCCCTAAATCACAAACCTGAACCTATGTTGGTTGCATGTCATAGAGATCAAGCAGTTCTTCGTCCATCGAGAGTCTCTACGGTTTTTCTTCATTCTCGGGAAGAAAACATCACAAGAAACAATGAATCGCCTTAAGCAGAATTTCTTTTAAGTGTAATTATGTGAAAATTACATAATTCTAGATTTAGCAATCAAAGATTTTATATATATATATATATATGGGGCACACTCCACTACAAACCGTCCAAACGTCCAAATCGTCTGAATGCGTCGTGAGCCGCTCATCTAGCGAGATTAAAACAGCAAACGACACGTGGCAGAGCGCGAGTCTCCACTTAAGTGAGGGACAGTTTTGTATTTTTGCACGCTCACTCGCAGTAGAACTTTTGCACTAGCGGTAGAACATTTGCGCCATCAATAGAACATTTGCATTTTCAGCAGAACATTTACATTTGCAGTAGAACAATTTTGTTATTTTGGTTTTCGCGATAGTGTTTAATGAGTTTCGAGATCGATTTTTTTATTTTAATTTTAATTTTTTAGGATTCATATTTAGGACCTGGCATATGTTTTCAGTAGAACTTTTGCATTTTCAGTAGAATAATTTTGTTATTGTAGTTTTTGCGATAATGTTTAATGAGTTTCGAGATCGATTTTTTAATTATAATTTCAATTTTCTAGGATTCATATTTAAGATTTCTCATGTGTTAGTAGTATAGGAAATATAAAATTGGTGTTCGTTTTGATTATTTGTATTTCAGTTCATATGCTGAAGTTATTCTGAAAATGAAAATGTTTTACTGAAAACGCCATAGTTCTACTAAAAAGTGTAAATGTTCCTACTGAAACGCAAAAGTTCTACTGCTGGTGCAAAAGTTATATTGCGAGTGAGCGAGCAAAAATACGGAACTGCCCCTTACTTATATGGAGACGCGCGCATTGCTACATGTCGCGCACTGTTTTAATCTCGCTAGATGAGCGGCTCACAGCACGTTCGGACGGTTTGGACGGTTAGGGTGGTTTGTACCTTATTTTTATCTTATATAATATAAAATAGTGTAAGGGTAACTGCAATTGGGTACACCTGCCGAAACCACTTTCACACCTGGATCACATAATTTTCTTTTTTAATTTTGTAAGTCGCCTAAAATTCTTTTTGTACTTTTGCTAATAACACGTTAGTTTTCTTTTTAAAAACGACTAAACTGATCCCAATTTATTTTCAAATTTCAAAAATGGCGTTCTTACCCTTTACATGTACACTAGTCAGTGGTAGCAAGGGTAAGGCATCAATAATACACTCATGAGAGGTAGGAAGTAAGGGTGTTTATGAGCGAATATGACATTTATTCGTGTTAAAATTTCACTCACCCGTATTTATGCAGGTTGACCAATTTCGACTTTTGACTTACCCAAAGTATGAGACTAGTCAAATAATTATCACACGTGCGAGTTGTCGGTGGGTCAAGTCTAAACCTGCAAACTCGTCTACATATTATGTCTCATGAAAAGCGCATAAACACTTGCATCATATGATTTTGGTTCAAAATCATCATTTACTAGCCTCTAGATTGAATATGGTTATTGTTAAAGCTTGTTGGGCTCACTTGGAATGATCTCAGATTATTAATTATAATACGAGCTTCAAATATGTTACGGGTGCGAAAGGTAATATGTGAATGCTATTACTTTTAGTTTTACATATGTCATCATGGTTAAGTACGGGGATCCACGATTAGCAATCAACTAGGGTCGGCCTAATAGTAAAGCAGTTGCTTTAGGCACAACTTAAAAGTATGCATCTAACTATAGAAAAAAAGCCTAAAAACTGTACGAGCCTAAAAATCAGCAAACTCTTAGAGATTGAACCCTGTTTTCTATTAAGGCCTATAAATTTTTTAAACCCTAATTATATCTTTCTACATTAGTGCAACCAAATGTAAACGTAATGTACATGACATTAATTCGTGAGTATTATGATTAATCATAATATAGATAATAGCTACTTCTTAGAAATACGTCAATTCATCGTAAGTGCATATGTCTTCTTTGATCCATGTAGAGAAGACGAACTTCTAAGTGTAGAGAATTTCGATTTCTTTCTCCTTGCCTATAAATCTTTTCTGATGTGTTTCATTAGGTTTTTTCACTATGCTTCACAACGTAAATGTCTGATTGACGAATGCACATATTTATAGGTAGAGAGATGACCAGAATTCCAATTAGGTTTAGGTTTCCTTATTTAATCTAAATTTTCCATCAAAATAGAGATTGATTGGAATAAAACTCTTTTAGGTTTACCAATTAATATGAGAATAACATGTATCCTAATAGAAAACGGATTCCTAATAGACCACACAATTGGGAAGAAATTAAATTTCTTACAATCTCCCACTTGGTCGTTAAGATGTTTTTTAATGTTTTCTTTCAAGAATCATAATGTCGACATACGATGTTATCTCTTTTTCTTTATATGGTTATTGTAAGCGCACTAGCTAATCTAGCAGACAATGAGAGTAATGGTGGTTACAAATCATTTTGCGATATGATCTCTTCCATGTACTACAACATTTTCACCTTCATAACTATGCCATAATCATAATTAGGAGTTATCATAATCATCTCATAATGTCTTTAACAAAAGACGCATTCTTTTATCATGATTCCAACAACAGTAATGTGTGTGCACATTGAAAAACATAATATATAAGAGGTAAAAGTTCATCAGGAGCTCATAAAATGTCATATAAAACGACAAACTTTTATCTTTTTACATCTTTCTTCAACAATAGATATTTAAGGTTCATGTGTTTTGATCCCTTATATATCATATAACTTAAATTTTTGTTTAATGATAAATAGTTAAGGTTCATGTGTTTTGATCCCTGAAATATCTTATCATGTTTGGAGAAAAGAATTGCAACCTAAATTGTCACATTAATGAGTTAAAGGGTTATCGACGAATATCAAAATCCCTAACTCCTAGACAAAATCTTACAATCATACTCCCTTATTAGAAATCTTAAAACATGCAACATAATCAACCTCATTAGTTGATGTACAAAGCAACTATACTGTATGGGTTTCCATGATATGATATCTCACTCAATGATATATACATAACCAATAGTATAATACCTACGATTATGACATCCTATAAAATTGAACATTATTCCTCATACTCTTTAAGTATCTCAATACTTTATTTGAACCATACATTAAATTCACAAAAGAGAAAAGTAAGGATATACATGCATTTCTTTATGTTCTAAGTCATTTTGAAACAATGCTAGAAGAACACGACTTCATGTCCAACTCTTTCAAATACTTTATCGATACATGCTTTATGAGACAAAATAAAATATGTGATATATAATGGAATATTTTAATTCCGATCATAGAGGATGTATCATTCATATATCTTGTTTCAAAATTTTTTATGAGATAAATATTCTCGTGCAGTTGACTAAGACAATTGTTGTCAATAATAAGACAACACACAATACAAAAAATATGAACTTACTCTTACTGATTTTGAGGTATAGACATGAAATTTCTTTAAAATCGAAATCTATAATGATTTCATCAGACTTTAAACACCTCAAAGTTTGTTTCACTTCTTTAGGTAAAATCTTTAGGTTGTAGTCTTACCTTGTTCTTCTATGACCTTTAGATAATTCTTATCTTTTTCATATTAGATAGCTCCAAACTTGATGGATAATCTTTTCTCATCTGTACAAGAATTATTAAGTGGAACTAACTTCTCAATATGAAGTGTTGGATCCAAATCAAGTACTCCTTAACGTGAGCTCAAATTTCTCTTTTCATTATAAGAAATTGGTCACGTGTGAGATGCTGACAAGCTCGCAGAAAATGAAACTGGTTATATAGGAATCAATGAAGACTCCAAAGTCTTAAGGATTCTCTGATAATACGACAACTGAGCAGTGCTCATGACTGAATCTATGTCGCATGCTCAGTTCGGGTCGTCCAATATCATTTCTCTAAATTATATATATGATTTGGCTTGGTAACTCCTTACATATGATCAGTAGAGCCTTGTCATCAGCCAACCTCATACTGGTCGCTTTATTAAGCATTGACTAGGGACCTGTTAAGTATAATTTCTAGCAATGTCTAAGATTTCTACTATCAGTGATGACACACTCGATGACCTTAGACGAAATTAATGCTTAACTTATTATCACAACACCATGATAATAAAAGTGTCGTTTTATTGCTAATAAATGATGTAACGTTAATACATAAATGTGACTGATCTAGGACACATTTCCTTTAACGAGATCTTTCCAACGGTATATCACAAGCTCTAAACAGACAAGAGGTGAATGAAAAATTGAACCTCAAAAATGGCCACTTGAAATGATGTTGTAGAGAAAATGAGTTGTGCAGGAAATTTGAGGGCCGAAGATCGCTACATTTTCTTAGGCCCAAAATATTTCTCTACAAAAGTTTTTCAATTTGTAAATAGGAAATAATATTTTCCAATATGTAATGCGGAAATAAATATTTTCAAATTAGAAAATTTGGGAATAGATATTTTTTCCAAAATCATAAAAAGGAAATAATATTCTCTAAATTATAATTTGAGAAATAACTTTGTCATATTATGCCATTAATTAGTAAATTCTCTTGCTTGAATGACAAGTAGAATTTTACTTATTCTCCAAGAAAAGAAAATTAGTAAGTTTTTCATTCCTTTTTCCTTGAACCTATAAATACATATCTTTGCTAGAGATGAAAGACACTCAGAAATCGAAAAACCCTAGCTACCGCCGACTCTCTCTCTCTAGTTCGTTTCTCCTCGATTACTCTCTACAACCCGGTTACAGTTCGATCTCGTTCGTCGTTGTATCCTAGGATCGAGTTGACCATACGGGGCATATTCGCCTTAAGAAAAGCGGACTTCCGTGCCTTAACGAAATTCTCTTCCACCGTATTCATCCCTCTGATCCCGAATATCAGGTCAAGTAATTTTATTGCATTTGTACTATAATATTTAATAATAAAATATTTATTCTATTCTGTTTGTCCTGTTCGGTACTTATTTATTATTGCATGAATGAATATATGTTGCATTAATTTCGAATTTACGTTTATAGACTAACTCACATCTATCTTTTGACCCGTAATTCACCTATTAATTGGTGGGTGGCTAATATCCCGGTGACATGTCAGATGAATATGCCGATGAGTCAAGTTGCGGAATGAAAGTTGCACACTTTATAGGAAGCTCCCATTTACTTCAACATGATGGTTAGCTATCTTTCAAAAATACAAAAATTATGATACAAAACAAAATTATGTACAAGAGTGTCCAATACTTATTATTTTCTAAGTTTATTCACTCCCCAAATTTATCCTGGCTCTAGATACACTCTCCCAGGACTATAAATATATTGTAGTAATTATTTATCAGTAGATATAATATATTATTTTCGAAACTTCTAACAAAACAAAATCCATAACTAATAACGGTTAACAAGAGAACTGGCTAACAACACAAGATTACGATATATATTAATAAAGGAAAAAAGACATTGCACCTAACTTACCTCTTTTCTCCTTTCATACCCTAATTATTTTTTTTTCCTCAGTACCTTAACTGTCATTTTGGGACAACATACTCTTAAAATACCAAAAATACCTAGACCACCCTTGAAATTGAACCGGTTCAATTTCAACAGTTTTTGGCTCAACCCGGTTCAACAAAAAGATCAAACCATAATTTGATTAACATGAAATTACCATTTTACCTTCTCTTGAATAAGAAATTTAACTCACAATTCAAGGGTATATTTGTCTTTTCAAATAAAAAATTAATAATTGAAAAGAAATTATTACATTATAACTCAAAATGACTATTATATCCTTGTCTTCATCCTAACTCTCTCATCAACCTCTCTCATCAACCTCTCTCTTACCCTTACCTCCCTCTCTCTACTTCAGTCTCTCTTCTCAATCGTACCAAATTTAGCCAAATGAATTCTAGAATCTAGATTACACAAATGAAATTAAGCAAATTGAGGTAAACTCATATTAATTTTTGTTGATTTCCTAGTATCACATACCCAAAGACAATAACAAAGCCATTTCAAATCAGAAGTAAAGTCCATTGGGTCTTCATCTAAGTCTGTGTTCAGTTTCAGTTGTGGCAGAGTCACAGACACAAAGATAGAGCTTCTCTGATTCTCGATCTAGATCAATATTCGATTGGCTCCGCCATGACTTAGCGCTTCACGACCCTAATCCCTCGAAACCTAGTTCTTGAATCATTGAATCGGTGAGAGATTTTTGGTCCAGGTCTGGATATTAGGCTCTCCTCCACCACCACCTCTAACGGCGGCGTCGCCGCCGTCAGAGTCGGTTACCGTTATGCCGAGTCGATGTTCCGAACCAAACCCATCTCGGAGATCCGAACTGTGGAGGCGAGCGCTCAGAGGCAGATCTAGGACAAGCTGGAGGAGATGCGCCAGTTTGTGGGCACGCGCTACAGAGACGTCATCGACTCCGTCGAATCCATCGTGATGATGAAGTCTTCGCTTGAGTCAATCTCCATCCATGTTGCGATCAAGTCCCTCTCCGCCGCCACAACCACCACCCCCAAATTGGCCGAAAGAGAGAGAGCTGAAGAAGACGGTGGTGGTGGGCGGCGGAAAGACTTGCTTTGTTCGACGCCACAGACAGAAGCACCGAGCTCCACCACTCCGATTTGGGGTTGAGATTTACCAGTAAGCACGCTTGGGATTTAAGTTGAAAGAGGGAGAGAGAGGTAGGGATTTAGGTTGAAAGAAGAAGAGAGCGGTTGATGAGGAGGACAGTATGGAAGTGGAAAACAGATTTAGTTAGGTGCACAAAATTGTCTTTTTACCATACATGAATTTATTTAAGATCTGATATTCTACGTAAGAAAAATAAAATGTGTTGTGCATTTTAAGGGTTACGGTAAAAATTGGTTATGTAGTAACTTATTTTTGTGAAAATTGTTTTAAGTATTATGCTTGCTGCAAGAACTTATCAAAATTTCTTTTTCCAACCATTAATATCTCCTTTTAAAATAAATAAAATGAAAAGGTACCATTAGAAATAAAAATGAATGTAAAATTAAAGTACTTTTACCATTATAACTGAAATGAAATATTCTAAAAAACACATATACCGTGTATTTGTATTCCACAACATATGTGGTATCTCTTCCATTTGTTTGTTTACTCATTTTTTATTTGGGAGAAGAAGCCATGGCCAAGGCAAAGGAAGGACGATATAAACAATTGTCCAGCTATATATGTCTCGTACATAAAATCAAACACTTTCTGAATAACAAATCGTATTCAATATTAAAAATGTTATTTTTTCTGGTTCCTATTATTATTATTATTATATTACTACATTGTCATTTCTATGTATAAATAAAACACATTGGATTGGATTAAATTGGTTGTTTGTTGATAGTTGTGTTGTCCTTATCGGCCAAGTAACAAAACAAACAACTTTTATATTTTGTAAACTATATATGCATTGGTTTGGGTTGTCTGAATTTTCTATATTGAATTAAAATAATTTATAAAAACAATTATTTATGGTAGATGCGTGTGGAGAGGATGATGCTTAAAAGTGGAAATGTTCTTTGCTTTGCTTTGGTCACTCATTTTGATAATGTAAATAAAAGAAAAACAAAAATAAACGTAAAAGAAAGCATAGAGAAGAGAAGAGAAGAGAAGAAGGATCTGTGTGGTTGTGGGTGTCACCAATCCAATCGCACTTTCTTGTTTCTGGCAACAATTTGTTCTCGTATCGTGTTGTTCAAGAGAGGGTCCATCAGTGAATTCTGTATTGATCAATGTCCGTGGCGTGCGGAGCCGAGTGCGTGGTGTTGGTGGCTTGTACCCGGTGGGCCTGGAAGCGTTGCACCTACGTTGGGTCCGACGACAGCGCCAACTGGTCTCCAGCCACCGCCGAGGAGTTCGAGCCTGTCCCTCGCCTGTGCCGGCTGATCCTGGCCGTGTACGAGCCAGATCTCCGGCGCCCCCAGTTCCCCCCCGCCGGAGGGTACCGCCTCAACCCGGATTGGGTGGTGAAGCGCGTGACCTACGAGTCCACCGAGGGGCGAGCCCCTCCGTACCTCATCTACGCCGACCACCACCACCGCGAGATCGTCCTCGCCATCCGCGGCCTGAACCTGGCCAGCGGCAGCGACTACAAGCTCCTCCTCGACAACCGCCTGGGGATGCAGATGTTCGACGGCGGCTACGTCCACCACGGCCTCCTCAAGTCCGCCATCTGGCTCCTCAACCACGAGTCCCACACCCTCCGCCGCCTCTGGCTCGACTCCGGCCCCGATTACCGCATGGTCTTCGTCGGCCACTCCCTCGGCTCCGGCGTCGCCGCCCTGCTCACCGTCGTCGTCGTCAACCACAGGCACCGCCTCGGGGGCATCCCCAGGGACAAGATTCACTGCTACGCCATCGCTCCCGCCAGGTGCATGTCCCTCAATTTGGCCGTCAAGTATGCTGATGTCATTCACTCTATAATCTTACAGGTGATCCAATTACAAGACCTTGAATTCTTGAAATTTCACCAACAACATGCATTGGAATATTAGCTCTTAAACTTAGTCATCTACTAGCAACAATTTAGCATGATACACCGATTCTTGTCCCAAACTGAATGCTAATTTAATACGTATTCCCCAGATTTACCATTCATTACGATTATAGGTCCTCTGCTAGTTGACCATTATGATGATATGCAAGCTGAGCTGAGTAATAAAAAATTATTTTTCATCGCCTATCCTAGTTGGTGTATCATTTTCCTGTAAATGCTACTTTTTTTCTTCACATTGACTCTTGGACATGAATATCATATTCTAGTAGTAGGCTGACAATGCCTTGTGGCATGAACTCTTCCAGGATGATTTCTTACCCAGAACAGCTACTCCTTTGGAGGATATTTTTAAGTCACTCTTTTGGTTAGTATTCATCTCTCTTTACAATATCTCACATGAAGTGTATTGCACCTGTTTTTTTGTTATTTTCTCCTTGTCTCCCTCAACTTAGAGGAATGGATTATTATTATCTCTTAGATCAGGACTTGACCCTTTGGACAGCTTACCATGCCTATTGTTCTTGGTTTGCTTGAGGGACACCTTCATACCCGAAGGTAGAAAACTCAGAGATCCAAGGCGACTTTATGCACCTGGACGAATGTATCATATTGTGGAGAGAAAATTTTGCAGGTATCAACTTCAACTCATTGTCAATCACTCTTTTCAGAACTTCATAATTTGGACTACATTGGCACCTATATCTCTTTTTCAGGACATTTTCTTTGGTACATACCTGCACATTGACCTGTTAAAATTTGCATTATTTCTCCATTTGCTGAAGTTAAAAAAGGAATGCTCTTGTACTAGTTTAGGTGTTAGCTTGGAGATTGAGAATCTAATTCTGTCCAATATGAAAATTAGTGACTAACTTCCGGTTATTAATATTTGATCAGGCATCACCAATTGAAACTTCCACTCTACAGCAGTCTTTCAATAATTCAGGCAGTGGGTTGAGATCAATAATTCAGCTATATATAATCAAATTGAATATAATGTTCTTGGTTCACTGTTTCTAGGTGCTACATTTTATCCCATAACTTGTTCTGTTCTGGTAGGTTGCTAGTGTCACTGGAACCATTGCCTAGAGCCAGTTGCTACTATTAAGGAAGAGCTTGTAATCAATAGATGATGATCTGCCAGTAGACTCATGAAAAGCATATGAACTTCTAACTATTTACTACCAGAGCATGTTATTAGTGTTAATCAGTGACTGTAATTTTATGCTCCCCTGTGACAAGCAGACTTCGCCTTTTCCCTGCGCATTTTGCATCAAACTCTAACATTGTTGTCTTGGTCATTGTATATATATAAAATATGACAAGTGCTTCATAGGCTGCATTTGTAGTCAAATGCAGGGATATGATAGTTGCGTCAGTCCATGTAGAACATGTATTTTGTCTTTTATATGATTAGTATTAACTATTAAGGTTAAATGTTAAGATAGTCCATCACGGTTACAGTTTCATCTCATGTATTGGAATTTTCCTCCCTTTGTAAATAGAGAGTATCAGTTGTAGCAAAATCAATCAATTCAATATCACTTCTTCATTTTGTAATAAAGAAATAATTCATTTGATACTGATTACAACTGATACTCTATTTATAGAGAGATGGAAATCCAAATACATGTGATGGAAACCCTAACCATAATAAGTTATGACGTTATGTCAACTCAAGCTTAATGGGCTTATAGTCTTAATAACCCCTCAAACTCAATAATAATAGTGGAAACCGAGCTGAGTTTGATTCTGAATCAGCTCATTGTCCCTTCTTCTTCCTCACATGATGAGTTCTTTGATAGACGTTGATGCTCTAACACTCCTATCATATGCAAGTGTCCGAATTACGAGGTATTTTCCGGATTACAAGAGTTTGAAATATCTGAACTTGCACGTGGACCATGGCCTCGGGCACAGTGGGGTGCCGATAGAGATGCAATGATTGGATTCGAAAAACTGAAGAACACGAGAAATCGGGTCCAAGAGGCAGAACAACGCGTGGGAGTGTGGCTGGAAAACCTGTCGGGGCCTTGCCATACGGTGACCAGGACGTGAAAGACACACACTGATGGAATTGAGCTCGGAAATTGCTGATCAGCCAGGGTGTTGAGAGTCCTTACTCACCAGAAGTAGCAACTCAATGCCCCGTTCGAAACCACAACTTGACAAGTGGGCAAAGTGAAACTTGATTAAAGATTTTGACAAATAATCAATTTTTGCTCTGATACTAGGGTGGAAATATTGAGAGAAAATTAATATTGAATGATTATTAATATAGAATTGCAATGAAAGATATTTATTTATAGAGGAAAGAAAATCACAATGTAAACTTATGTAACGTGAAACCCTAACGGACAGATACTTAATCTTCACATACTCTGACAATCCCCTCAAACTGAATATGGTAGACAGAAAACAAATTGAGTTTGAATCAGAAATATTTTGATCTCTCTGTTTCTTGATTCGGTTAGTGATGAGTTCTTCTAAGGATTTTGTTGGTACTCTAGCACCCCCTTGCGGGCTCGTGTCTTAATTAAGGATTGTATTCTAAATTAAATTAGGATTAGTGTCATGTTACATTAAGTTTAGGATGAAGGTGTCTTTCTTTCTATTAATAGCATCCATGGTAATCTATACAATATTAGAGATCTTGTTTTTTTTGTTAGTATGCTGTACATCCTCCTTTTTTATTGAGCCTGCAAAATAATTTGCAGAACTTTTGGCTAAAAGTCCCAAAAACTTTGTACTGCTGATGTCGATTTTAATTTAACTTTGGGTAGAGAAGGCGAAACTAGTTTAATATGAAGTATCATTGCTTAGCTTCTCAGAACCTGTTAAATTGGATTCAACAACATAATATGGGTCTAATGGTGAAATAATGTCTGAGCATTTCATATGTACTCCATTTGTCTCTGGTCGATTGTATTTACTTATTAGATACTTGAATACATGAGTTTCTCACTGCTTGGTAAATACAGATGCGCGAGGTATCCTCCAGAGGTCAGAACGGCCATTCCAGTTGACGGGAGATTTGAACACATCGTCTTATCTTGTAATGTCACATCGGATCATGCCATTATTTGTATAGAAAAAGAAGCAGAAGAAGCCTTAATGGTAAGTATGAACCATCTCTTATTTATTGTTCCCTTGGTTCATTATGGTAGAATGTCGTCAGATCATTTTGCAACATTTAATTACAGAGAATGAAGGAGAATAGTTCAGATACAGTAACAACACCTCCAAAAGTACAAAAACTCGAGAGGTTGAAGACCATTGAAAAGGAACACAGAGATGCGCTACATAGGGCTGTCAGTTTGAATATACCTCATGCTGTGAATCAAGTGGAAGAGGAATCTTCCGAGGGCAAGGATGGAGAAGAAGTTGGTCACAGTGATGGTGAAGATGCCTCGAGAAAGGCCGCCCAGGTTGAGGGTAAAGATGGCCCCGAGAAGGAATTGGAATTGGAAACTGATCAGCTCAAAGCTCCCGAGAAGGAATTGGAAACGGAACCTGTCAAGAGGGAGAGTGAGGTCGGAGGAGATGCAGCAAAAACTATTCGGAAACCACAAGTTGCAAGAACTAACTGGGATGAAGTAGTTGACAAGTTTATTAAAAAGAATGGATCGGAATAAGTACACTTGAATCGCTATATTCTTTTGAATATGTAAGTTGCACATTTTTTTCCAGTGTTCTTATCAATCTCAGGCAGGCAACACCAGCAAAGATAACCGGAATGACCAAACCTACTAAAAGTAATCAAACCGAAAAGAATTGAATTGGTCCAATTCAAAACTGAATTGAATTTAAACTTATGTTTAGTTTTGATTATAAAACGAGAACTAATAAAAAATCAAACTGAACCAAAAATCAATCGATTTAAACAAAGGACTCAATAAATATCAATCGATTTAGACAAAAGACTCAATAAATATCATCGATATTTATTAATTGGCTTAAAAATATTTGGGCAACAAATAACGAGTCAAAACCTACTCAAAATGTGAGAATTTTATGAATTTTAATTTTTAACTTCTTTAAACAAATCGATCGGTTGGGTTCAAACCAAACGAACCTGAGTCAAAACCGAACATTGAACAGGCCTACAAGTATCAATGATGCTTTAATTGCAACCTATAATTTTAATCCATTATTCAATTGATTCACTAATATATCAGTAACCTTGTGAAGAAAGAAGCTACACAATCATATACTGGTGTTTGATACACCACAACCAAAAGATGGTCCTTCAAGAAAACTGTTCAAGGCAAATCTGTATACATTGTCTGAGAGGGTTAACGGGAAGCATAGAAAAATATCAAGTGAAGACGGCGTCACAGCAACGATCTTTATACACCATTGATATAATCTAAGAAATATGCATAGCTTCAGCGTGGTAATTCTCTAGTTCCTTGTCAAGTTCATCCATGGATTTCTCGGTTGGTGGCTTCCTACCACGCCCTCGACCGCGACCCCTGCTGATGCGTCCCTGGTCCCTACTGCTGCCTCCCTGACCACGGCCAAGGCCCCGACCCCATCCGCGAGTGTTCATGCTGCCTCCACGGCTCTTTGGTCTACAAGGAACAAGAATGCATAAACTGATCTGTGATTTTGTTCAATTGACATTATTAAGGTAGAAACGGCTAATACTTGATACATGAATAATTTCCAAAGGTAATATTTGAAAAATAATAACAGTCCAATGACAAAGGACAAGATGATCGAACACACCCAACTGCATACTGATCTCAGATAACTTAATTTAAGCACAGATATTCTGTCCACTATCATATATGTCTAAATATCTAATAATACTTTTTGTATCCAACCAGTTTATGTCAACATCTTAAAAAAAAAAATCAAGAGTTTATTGGTTTTGTACACAATGCTACTAGAATATATGAAGGAGCGAGATGTATACTAGAATATAGAAACTCACCCAGCACCCCAATTAAGAACAGCCATGCTTCCTGACTGACTAAATCCTGGCCTGCACGTGTGCAATAGTAAGTAACACTCTAGTAATCATGTCCCAAGAAGATTCGCAGGATTAACATGTTTAAACTAAACATCAACAAAAAGAACATATAACACTCGCCCAACAAAACAAGAACTACACTTTATACGAATGGTTCCCTTGAATAAAAAAACCAAACGATTTGTCATCAACATCAAGTATAAAGACCATATAAGAAATAAAAGCACCAAAAAAATGGAGAAATTCAATGTCAAAGAAAATATGCATTTATAAAAATAGGCACCGAACAAATAAGCTAACAGAATAAGGAAAGTTGATTAATGGGTCCTGAATTTAAACATACTTTGCTATCTTTATAATGGTTCTACTACTGTTATTCTTGTTTTATGGCATCTTCCATGCAATCACATTTATCTCGCAATCGCATTACATATTTTACTTCCCACTTTGAAGTAGCATATGCAACAACATCCAAAAGTGTATTATGAATTGCACTCAATCAAAGGCCAACCAATTAGTTCCAGCCACAAAAGACACAGGTAACACTTGATGATTTCTAACAATAATGTTATTAAGAAGATAAGTGATTTCAAGTAAACCTGGAAATACTTGAACTAGTAAGTACACATAAATTCAACTTGATAGAAAATGACCAAAGCTTTGACAGTCAACTTATAAACATTAACATAGTGAAAGGCCAATTTACATACATCACAACTGTCCTCTTCCTCCTTCCATTTACTCCAGTGACATTCACACGAGCTGAAACAGGTATATCGGAGTTGTCGCCCAAAACTTCAACTTTCATATGTTTCCCATCCAATAGCACATTATTATAGCGCTTTAGCGCTGCAAATGCATCACTCCTCCTGATATAGACTACTTCAGCAGAACCCTGCAAAGAAGAGATATCAAGTGTCAATCTCAAGCTTTATTGATGATTGTTGTTTTCAATAATATAATAGGAGAATCCCTTACATAGAAAACAATAGGAAAGCTAACTCTAATACTAATTGGGAAACCCAAAATAGGTAACCCTAGAACCCTGATTGACATCAAGCATCATATGGTACTATGATTTGTGCTGGTCAAACAAGTTGGATTGCAGACACAGTATAGGGAAAAAGAAAGAAGTGAATATACTTACACTTGGACGGCCATTTTTGTCATAATGAACTGCATACCGCTTGAGTTCTCCAATCTCAGAGAAAAGTTCCTGATTTGAACAAGATGAAAAGTTGCCATGAGACATCTGCTACATGCTGTATTTTGAGGTCAACATATGTGGATAAGTCATACCCTTATATCTTCGTTTGTCACGTCAATGTCCAAGTTGGAAACATATATCTTTGTGCCAATTTCTATTCCTGGTATACCTGCAGCTCTAATGCTATCTTCAAGCAAATCATGCTGCCAGGGGAAACTCTTGACTCTGCGGATTGACTGAGAAAGAACAAAGGCAGAATCCAAATGAATTTTTTTTAAAAACATAAGATCGCGACTACAGAACAAGATAACTTGCCATGCTTCTAGATCCCTCAGATATCAGCATAACTCCAAAATGCATATACGGCTGCTAGAAAAATGGAACCCAGTTGTAGCAAAACAAACAACCCACCAAATCATCTGGATATTAAGATACCAAATGGAAGGTGGGAGAGAAGGATATGGCCCACTGCATATATGCCGGTGCTATCTACAGGTGAGGCATTTCTGAAGTTAAGATAAGGAAGCTCCTTTGCAAAAACACCATGAACTAGGATAGCCACAGGCAAACTTGCATTGGGGTGTTTCCGAGCATAGCAGAGAAATCCATCATAGACTCTTGCTCTATTCAAACCAGTAATCAACTGCTAACGCGATTTGCAACTAAATAATATGTACTGCAGACAAGTATAGAGAATTCAATCGCAGGAGTCGACAAGCGACGTATTCTATTGGTGCGAGCTCCATATTTCAGAGTTTGACCATGAACCCCCTTGCATGAAATGCTAGGAAGTAGCAATATAGCTTAATAAGTCCCCAGAGAACTGCCATGTATCATAGAGATCTGTAGCAAATCCATCACAAAATAACCCAACAACCCGAAAGTACAGCAAAATTGCGAAGAGTGTACAAATGTAATGCAGAGCAATAGTGGTGAACCAAAATGAGCTTCTCCCTGACCAACACACAATTACAGATCCTCAGGTATAACTTTCAAATCGTTAGAAATCCTCGTGCATTTTGGATTTTAAAGCATGTCAAATTCTCAAGCATAAACATTAAACGTCCACAGTTTTGAGCTTGCCTTTGCAATTGTGTAAGGTGATGGTTGGGCATTCACCATAAGAGGAACTCTGCGAATTGGTCCCGTCATTCTTCCGCCCCTAAAAGATCCACCTGATCCACGCCCACTGCGTGGCCTACCTCGTCCTCTGGTTCTCTCACTGTTACGACTGCTCTTAATTCTATCTTCAAGAGACATATCCAGGGAAGTAGCCATGCAATTAAGTCCTTCTAGACAAGATGAACAGTAACCCTACTCATAAAATTACAAGAAGATATACATAACGTTAGCAGTAAAACAAATCAAGTTTCATGGACTGCCAATTAGATTTCAACAATTCAGTACAAGTGTGTTGAAAGAAAAACCGACATCATGCACATCTACTAAAACTAGACTATTCATCAGAGATAAAAGTACATAACCACATGGAACACAATAAATTCATGCCCACACAATTAAGAGCTTCCTATAACGCAATTGATGATATATAAACCAAGCCCTCTATCAACATAGGCATACTGCAGCAGATAATACAACACAACTGAAATCAAATACTAAAATTTGGAGACAGTTTCATCAAACACTAAAACTTGTAAAAAAAATACATTTTCTGTTCACCAAAATAAATTCTTAGACATGCGCAAAACTCAAACAGACCTAAAGCATTATACTTTCAAATCCCAGATCTTTCCTATCAATGCTGTTACATATAACAATGATATGCAAGAAGCAAAAGGGACAAGAACGAACAATCCGAAAAGCAAAACCCTATGACCCTCTTCAGGTCGAAGTGACGATTTGCAAACAAAAAATCGTGTTAAGTACCTGGAGAAATACAGAAAAAATATGGAAGTACGAAGGATGGAGATGACGGAGCGATGAAACTGAGAATGATTCGTTGGGAAGAACTAGGGTTTCCGAAGTAGAGAATCGAGAGAGAATCTGATGTATGTATGGGATATTATTAAGCTTGTGGACTTTTCATTATATGCGTTTTTAGGGAGTGGGTTTAAGGTTCGGTTTTGAACCCAACCGACTCATAATCAAACCGATCGTTTCTGGTTTAAGAAAATAAAAAATTGTTGGGTTGTAGAGAGTTGTCTACAACACCTGTTAATGCGTAAGTGCACGCGATCGTTACGGAGATCAAACTTGTAAACTCAGACTAGATGGTGAAATCAAATATTAATGAAATGACATAATTTGTATTTTTAGGTTGAAGTTTTGTAGTGTCGATTAACTAATATGTAAATAGTGAGAAACGATTTAGGAGAAATTATTCAGAGAAGCAAACCATGGATGCTAGGCCACTGACATATATTGAAATAAGTAACTACGAACTAACTTAATCAAAGCAATTATTGAGAACCACCTCCTCTTGGTTCTAGTGTCACACTGGACTCGAGATATCCATTCATCCCTCTCGGGTAGGTGGATACTTCAAGGCCGCAATAAGATATGCGATAATGAGGTAGGAGTCCCGAAGAGTTGAACCCCTTCAAATCTAAGTCGTCAGTTACCCACTGGCTCTCTCGGACACGGCAACGAGACTCTCACAAACAATATTCACTCATCAACAAATATTCTAAGCATTAAACACTTAAAGATTCAATCACAACATGCATAAAAAAGTTCAATTCATAATTATAACTTCAACATAAACCAGTTTGTGACCTAGCATCCATGATCAAGAGTATTTAGCCCATGATTATGGTGTTAGAACCAAAATCCAAAAAAAGATGAGTATGAATCAAGTTTGATTATGGCGCGCCTGTCTCTCTGCTCTCTCAGTCGTTAGGTCTGGAAAATAAGCTATCCCCCAAAAAGTGCAAAAATTCGAACTTAAAAATATCGGATTCTGCGGCTGTCACGGGTTGTGTCACGATGTTGGAATCAAAGATCTCAGGTGTAGGATCGGAGGGTTAGAGTCGGATCTTCGGCACCGCTTTAGCGGTTTCTTCCCGGCACCAGAGATTTCCGGGGGCGATCCGATCCCCAATTTTTTTGGTCCCGTTGAAATCGAGGTACTTGGTATTGGTAACGAGACTAGTCTTGATCGATCTGATGTTGGAGGAGGTCAGAAACATCACGTTGTGTACGTGCGTCTAGGAGCTTCGCCGCACAGGCGAGAACGGGCTCTTGCGCCGCCGGACACCCTTCTCGGCCGATGTCGCACAACCCATATCGCCGCCGAACTATACTGTTCAAAAACATAGCACATTCGTAGACAGAATAATTTGTGTGAATCAATATATAAAATCAAAATATGATATCAACCCATGAATGGAGAGACCAATTCGAAAGTTCAGTTTGAAAATTGGAACTGCAAAGAAAGTTTCAGTTCATATCTAGGAAAATGAGATAAAAAGTGTGAAGGTGAGAGAAGAGAGGAGAGAGAGTTAAAAGAGTAGGATTTGAAAATTTAAAATATACTTGAGGGTAGTTTAGTCTTTTCAATGAAAAAATCATTTTCAACGGAAATGGATGGAAAAGAGGTAATGAAAAAATTGTACTTCTTAGGTAGCCGCTCGGCCAAAAAAAATATGTAGGTGTAACTATCTGAGAAACAACATATTTTATGGGTATCCACCTGAAGTTTTTCCTTTTAATAATATCTTTTATATTTTGAACAATAAAAATTTTTAGGATAGAGAAATTAGGGAACTCTCTGCATGGAATGGAATGTAGAGAGAGAGAGAGAGAGAGAGAGAGATGAGCTCCCTATATGTAAGGAGGGAGAAAATGGAATGTAGGCTTCCTATTGTAAGGAGTCATGTAGTAGGGAGCTCATTGGAGTGTAATTTTTTCTTCATTTTTGCTCCCTGCAATAACATTTGTAAGAAGGCCCATTGGAAATACTCTTATTTGACTTATTGGTTTTTGGTTTGATTTTTTAAAACTGATTTTCACATGTTGTCCCGGTCTTGACTTACGTTTTGTTGGCCTAATATTTTTATGTTAAATTAATAAAGATCGATGACCTAAAATGAGCAACATGTCCCAATCATCAGTTTTTCTCAATTCTAATTTTATAAAATGAAGCCAAGTGTTTCGGTTTGATTTTGAATTCAATCAAATCGACTCTTTTTTGTTCAATTTTTTTTTGGATCGGTTCGGTCGGTTCAGATATTTTTGGGTACCCCCAGTTGGGCCTTAAGACTGGGTCCAATGACCAATTACACCATATATTTCTTAAGAGGAAATTCATGATCACTACTCTCAACTATGCGAGTTTTACACGTTACTACCCTGAACTATTTTTTGTTGCACGTCACCTCTGGGAACTATTTTTATGTTTCACAGTTTCTAAAAAAATTAAATCTAATGTAAAATGTCCATAATACCCCCTATATTAAAATTTTAAAAATGAAGAAAACATATCTTTTAAACTTTTTTTTCAAAAAATATTTTTTATCACGTAAATAATAAAACTCTGATATTGATATTATTTTTTTATTAAATTTTTTTTTTCAAAAGAATATTAAAAATAAGAAACCAAATTTTAACAATGTTTTTCATTTTTAATATTATTTTTATAAAATTTGATTTAAAAAAATATTCAAATCAGATTTTTATTATCTATTCTATAAAAAATATTTAAAAAAAAAGAAAGTTAACCAAATATTTTTTAATTTTTTAAATATAGGAATATTTTAGACATTTAATATTTGAATTTCAAATTTTATTAAATGTCTGAAATACCCTCATACTTAAAAAAAATAATATTTGTTTAACTTCTTTTTAAAAAACAGTACTCATGTATATAGTTCATCATAATATACCTTCTATAAACAAACCCTATAACTCAAACATAGTGTAGGTGACATGTCTATGAATTGGTCCGTCTTGGTTTAGTATTTGGATTTGATTGCAATATTGTAAATAATCTTTGTGTAAATATGATTGTGTCAAGTTCAAGGGTTCTATCAAGTTGGAAAGGTTTACACTTGAACAAGCTAGACTTATAGGTTATTATATTTTATAGGTACTCCGTGTGTGAATTGTGTCGCGAAAATTAATATGACATTTTTGCAAAATGGAACTGTGTTCTTTGTAATATGTTGTGTTGTTTGTATTTTTCTCTTGCAAAATGTGTATTTTTATAAAAATGACGAAATTAACTTTAAAACTAAATTATTTGTTTTAAATAAATATTTTAAAAGCTTTTTTATTTTATTTTTGAACTAAAATTTGTAATTTAATTTCTTAGTTATAATGTTTTTAAGTTAATTTTTTTATAAAAAAATTATGTTATAAAAGTCTTAGTTCTTAATTTCGAGGGTATTTTTTCATTTTTATAAAAATACGCACATTTTGTGAAAAAAATGCAAACATTAAAACACATTTTTGCCATTAACAAATAACACAACACCATTTTGCAAAAATATCATATAATAGGACACCTTTTGTAATTTTCTCAATTATGTTTGCATTTTATAGCCAGAAAAATTAAGGTGGTAACTTGAGTACGCAAAAAAAATTAAATTAATATTTGAATTTATTAAAGTAAAAAAACATATTATTTTGGGTGTATCGATCTCTTCTCTCTCCCTTACAAAAAATAAGTAGGCAGTTGCGAATAGAAAATCCAAATAATCGACGATAATCCTAATAGAAAAACCAAATAATAAGCAATAAATATAATTAAGGGAAAATGACAGTTTACTACACATCATTATAGTCAATTCACACTTTATTGCCTTAACTATTTCTTTTTTAAGACCCCAACTTATTTTTTCCCATTCTGTTAAGTGTCATTTAATTCTACCGTTGAAATCACATAAAATGACAATTTTATTCCCAAATTTTCATTAAATTTATGCTATTATGGCAAGTTGGTTGTCTTCAGTTTGTTGGTTTGTTTTTTATTTTAAGATTATGATTTTTTTGGGTTTGAGATTTTTGTTTGTTTTGGAGTTTGTGACTATTGTTTGGTTTGGAGATTTTGGTTTGTTTTTGGGTTTGAGGTTTTTGTTTGTTTTTAATTTCAAGAAACAAAACAACAACAATGTAGAGAGTGTCTCGTTGGAGAGTCTAATATAGCCGAAGACAACCACTTGCCCTAACAACATAAAATTATAAATTTAATGAAATTTTAGGGTAAGTTTGACATTTTAGCGGTATGATTTAACGACACTAACAGAATGAAAAAGTGAGAATTGATTATAGTTAGGTGCAATAAACTATAACTTTTCTTATAGTAAAATATAAAAAAACAAACTTAGAATAATTTGCTCCTACCTAAATTCGAGCTTAAAGTTAAATTTATTTAATACACGAGTAAACTTTAAATTTAATATTTCGAGATTCAAAAATCTTGACTCATTTATTGTTTATGTAAATGTAATCACAGAGCATATTACATTTTTAATAAAATCTGAATGACCCGAAAATCAAGTTAAACTCAAACCTTAACATTTAAAAAAAAAATTGCATTCCAATTTAATAATGTGGTTTAAAATGCTATTTTTTCATGTTCAACTTCAATCATACTCCTTATATTTGAACTACATATATTATTTTATTAATATTTCTTTTTAACTACAAAAAATTATGTATGAGAGAGAGAGTAAAGTGTGATAAAGTGGACAAAAAATTAATAAAGCAGTAGGAGAGAGAATGTGGGGAACTCCCTACATGTATGAAGAGAGAAAGAAAATGTAGGGAGCACCCTATTGTAGAGAGTCATGTAGGGAGCCCCATTGGAGTCCATTTTTCTATTTTCACTCCATACTATAGCTTTTTAGCTATTGTAGGGAGCCACGTTGAAAATGCTCTAAAAATACATCTCCATATGTTAAGAATTATCAATTCTATGCATGATATTTTAATATCTAAACACAATAAGTAACAATACAACTTAAAAATGATTAATCCGCAAAACATGGGATCAGAAATAACACAATGATCTCATACTTATTCCATGTGATTTTTGTCATTTCACCCGCAGTATTTGGTGGGGCAATTCCTATTTCAATTATAGAATGAATACAAATATTCAGCAAAGATATACAATCATCATTTACACAAGTATGTTCTTATAAAAAACAACGTAAGGACCACCATAGAAACTTGCAATGTAATGCAAATACTTGAGCTTGACTTGTTGTATCAACAAATTGCATCAATGGTGAAAATTGTCAAGTTGGGATATGATCATTGACATGTATGTAGGATATAGAGTAAAATAAAAATGAGGTTTGTAGGAAGGATTCAGGGGTATGCTACTTTACATTTATTTTCGGAAAACGCACGCACACACACACACACTCGTTCTAAGGATGTATATATTATCAACCCATGACTTTTGGACGCCAGCCTGCAATGACATCCTTTGGCGCTGCCCGTGTTTTGATGAATGAATCCATTGAGAAGATGGTCTGAATATTACAAACAGGTACTCTTATAGCATTTTATGGAAATAAAACAAGAAACAAACTAAAGGTTTGCATATTGGCTTCTTATGTATGTGGTCAAGCACTTCATTATGTTAATAATGACTTTGGCCCCAAAGTGGACCAGTAGAGACAAAAATGCAACCGTGAATGACAAGCATGTTCATTTTCAAATATCAGAGTTAAGAAACTTTTTAGTTCAGCTCAAATGTTGAATGCTATTGTGAATAAATCAAAGGTTTGGTTCACTTTGGGCATACCTTCATGTAAGACTTTGAATAGGGAAGCGACTCTGGAACTGACCACTTCTTATAATGCCCCAAAGCTATTTCTAAATGGTACAACTTCGGTGCAAGGGAGCAGTCCGCAGCAGAAATTGCTTTCCCATTGATAAAAGGCCCCTTCAAGAACGACGAAAAAATCAAGCATATGAAAATGTCAGCTATACCAATTTGCCTTTGTCTGCACGCACCTCAGTGCAACAAATGGTTAAAGATAAACCCATATTACATACTTGACTAAAGATAAATGGTCCATACTACTATGACCATCACCTATTTGATAAAATGAGGAATGTACTCATGGTTCATATAAAGCCCCACTAGCAGAACAAGGGTTTTGTGCTACACATCACTTCAATTAGGTTCTTGTTAGATTTTAGGACATGCTAATTTTTAACTGTCAATTTAGTCATTGTAAAGAAGAGCAGAAGTTGAAATGAGTAAGGTGACACCAAACAGACCAAAAACATTTAACGTGTATTCCCCCAAATCTAATTCAACAAAAGTGTAAATATTTCACCATCTCCCCAACTATAACGGGAACATTATTCGTTCCTAACTACAAGCAAAAAACATCAAACACAACAAAGACCGATTCTATTGGTTTGATACCCGTAGAGGAACTATCCCATTTTTTAGGTTTGGCCTTGGTGGAAATGTTTCACCGAGGATGCTTTATATACTCAACAACTTTGGGGCGTGAAAAACTATCATGCATGGAAGATTGATACAAATTAACATCAACAAGTATTTTCTATACATACAAATTTTCCATGTTGACATGAAATCATGCACCATCAAATAAATAAAGAAAAGGAAAGTCCAAGATAGAAGTCTTACATTTTCTTTGATATAATCGTTGAAAGATGTCAGCTCATTCAGTAATGCCTGCTCTGTTCCGTCATTGGTGTGTTTGCTTTTCAGAAAACCAATAAATGTGGAGAAGATCTTTGACCCACTAACCATGACAAGAACAAATTGAAATACCCAATAATAATTTGTCTGTTACTACTAAAGATGTTGCAACATGTAACATGAAGACACTGTTATGAAGTTTTTCGATCAATGCGTGTCAATTGCAGGAGATATCAAACTGGGGAAGTAGTGTATATACATAAACCTTCCCATACCCCACAATTGTGGGAGTAACGTGTACTAGGCTACTCTTTCTCTTGCCTGTCAATTTGAATGTTTTCTGAAGAATTTAAATGTAACATGAAGGCACAAAAAGATATAACACAATGGCAGCAAGAAGTGAAATTGATATAGTGCATATGCTAAGGCTAAAATGAAAGAGGGCACAGAGGTACAGCCATAGTATATGACGAGATGGTAATGCATCATTGTTTCTTAAAACAATGACATTACTTTTCCACCCCCACAATTGTGTTCCAACTTTTCCACGAAGCTGTTGCAAAGAAATGCCAAGCTACTCCCACTCTTTCTTGTTCTTTTTAGATTGATCTTTCCTTGTGCTACGATGGCCATTTTTTATAAAGAATTTGACCTTAGTATGATGACATGAAAAGGCAATCAAAACATATCCTGGTGGAATATGCTAGAGAAAAATATATAGAAAACATACACTGAAGCTTTCTCGGGTGGGGTTTTCAAAGGGGGTTCTGGGTACTTCTCTTCTAGTACTTCTGTGATAACATCTGAATCTGCAATCCACTTCTCATCAAGCTTTATTACAGGAACTTTACCTTCCGGATTGATTTTTAAGAACCTAGATCAAATGGATAAAATAATGAGACCACAAAAAGAGAAATTAGAATTGCATGTATTTAAATGTGAACGTGAGCATGTGTGTGCCTTGGTGAATTAGTAAGCTTGTGCTGTTGAACATAATCCAGAAGGATGATTCAGTTAAGAAATAAAATATAGGGATAATGACACTTTATTACACCTAACTATAGCGAAATGACACTTTCATACCCTAACTAACTTTTCATTTTTTTTAGCACCCTAACAATTATTTTGTGACAACCTACCTCTAAAATACCTAAACTACCCCTGATTCAATTGAAAAAAATAGAATTGAACTAATGGGGAAATCAAACTGGTTTAAATTAGGTTGGGTCAAATCAGATTCCTTGGTCTAGCCGGTTCAAAACTTTAATTAATATAATAATATTACTATATTAATTATATAGTAATTAATTGTGATATTTGTGATATTATTATATTAATGAAGGTTTTGAATCGGTCATACCAAGGAATCTTATTTTGACTGGTCCAATTTGAACCATTTTGATTTCATTATTAGTTTAATTCTATTTTTTTCAATTGAACTAGGGGTAGTTTAGGTATTTTAGGCATTTTAGAGGTAGGTTGTCACAAAAAAATTGTCAGGTATTAAAAAAAGAGAGAAAGTTAGTTAGGGTATGAAAGTGTCATTTCATTATAGTTAGGTGTAACAAATTGTCATTATCCCTAAAATATATGAGAGCATGTACTACAGAGGGATATATTTGAAATATCACCATTCTGGCTTCTTGGCCAAATTCACCAACTTCAATTTATAAGGAAGATGCTTTTCCTCCAGATGCAACAGTACCCTTTGACAGAATGGGCCTGTGAAGACAATTTATCTAGTCAAAAACCAATTCTGTGGGAGCGTGACTTAAATTTGAATTAGTATCAGTAAGTAGCATTACACATTAGTACTTCTATTTTCATGAGAATATAGGGGTAATTGCAAAAAGGTGTGCACAACTATTGCCAACTTTCAAATAGATGGGCGTCTAGTATTTTCCACTTCCACATAAACGCCCTTAATTAAATATGGAAGTGAAGCTCTAAGCTGGTAGCTACCCAAATAAGGTTACTCAAAATTGTGTAATTTAGCCACAGAAATGAATCCAGTTCAATTTCAAACCCAAGGGGCAGAAACAAACGCTCTCTTTAAATCCTGATGGGTTTTAGAAATTTTGAACAATGCATTGTATTTCTCAATCTATATATAATTCAAGTTTATGGCTCTGTGACAAAATTGAAACTCTAGGAACCAAAACCCTGCAAAAGAAAAACCAAACTCCTCAACTCCGAAATTGTCATGAACAAAGAGAAACAAGAACAAATTCTTACAGTCTCCGAGCTTATGAGGGGCGGTGTTGGAAGATTTGACGCAGATTTCGAGAGGGTTCGGAGAGGAAGCCATGGCGACGGTGAGGGTTCTGGGAGTGGTCCCATGGCGTCTGAGGAAGGCGCGGTCTCTGGGAAGAGCGCCAAGGTGCTTGATGGTTGAAGAGAGAGCAGAGGCTGTTGGGTGAATCCTGACGGTCGACATTGGTCTCGTTCGCGGAGCTTTTTGGTCTGTCTGAGAGTCTCTGCCACTGATCTCGAAGAAGAGAGGTTTTGGAATGAAGAGCACAAAAACGACGCGGCTATGTTTCCTTCTTGCCGAAAACAACTGCCATATTTTGAGGTACAATAATTAAGGGTTACTTTAGAAAGGGAAATATGTATCCAATTGCACATTAAACCTAGAGGTATTTTCATGTTGTTTTTCAGATCACCTAGAATATTCTGTCACGGTCACTTGCCATGAATGAAAATTTTTCACTTTTGACATTTTTGTCAATTTTCGTTAGATTTTAATATTTTTAACATGTGAAATAACTAAAATATACTTAAGATATAAACGAGTTATTAAAGTTTGATTGAAAAGACATAAATGCCCTTAATTTTTATAGATGTGCCCTCCACCCCACCCTCTCTCTCTCTCTCTCTCTCTCTCTCTCTCTCTCTCTCTCCCTCCCTCCTCTTAATCGTCTCACTCATCTCTCCGCCTCCCGCCCCACCGGCTACCGTGTAACATCGTCGAAGAAGGTTGGATATGAAATGGTGATGTTATCTTTTGCCTCTGTCGGATGGTGTCATTTCCTTGCATGTTGAATAAGTTTAAAAGGCAATGGCATCCAATGAAAAAGAGAGTGAACACTTGTGAGGGGCAGAGTTAAAAAATTAAAATATATATGTTTATGGCTTTTGAGTTTCACATATGTGTCATTCGGTGATTATTTTGACACGGTTCAGAGTATATTAACACTATCGTTGTATTTTGAGAGACTACCGCCGTACGAAACACATATAGTCTTAAGAAAATCGGTCTCGAGTCTCGATGAAAATCATCCGCACAAAAATTGAAAAGCTGTCTAGCAAAATTTAGTTTCACAGATGAATCTGTTTTCCTCTGAACGAAGTTATTATAGTTAGAGTCAAGCCTTCACCAATATATATAAAGCCGTAGACGACGAAATCAAGAATCCAAAGCAACAAAAACCATAATTTTTGGACGCATGTACCTTTTGTTATACTTTTTAGAAACAGTAGTGTTACGTATTGTAAATTTTTTCGACTATCGTTATTTTCTGTCATAGTTTTATTATAATCATATTAATTTTTGTGGACCAACCCGTTACATAACACATAACACGGATGATCCTTCAGCCAAACGAAAGGAATGCAAAAACTACCAGAGGTTTCAAAAGTAGCTTCAAGAGAGAACTACATTTTTGGAATCACTTCTCTTTAAATAAAGAAGGTAAGTACATAAAGATGCTCATTGCTCTACCTTTAATCTTTGGTATCAACAAGTGTGTCCTCTTATTTTTTTCTGCCTCAGATCCATCCAAGAAACGTTTTAGTGAAGGAGAGGAATTACAAAAACAATTTGTTTCTTCTTAAAGAAAGATGTCGATCACTTCACCAATTAAATAACAAGTATAACTTTCACCTATTAACTTGAGATTAGCCAAAATACAAATTGAATGAACTAAATGGTACATCAATATATTAACTTCAACATATACTTAAGTTGATTTATAGACAAGATTAACGATGCTATCAATATAAAATACTTAAATTGATTTACAAGACCAATTATACTAATCAAATTAATATATTATATCTATAATAGTAAAGTTCATGGATGCCACGTGGTGCATTCCATCCATTCCCTATTTGCAAATTCTAAGTTCTAGGACGGGAGTTGACTTGCTTCCTTTTCGTTACATGGAATTACGAAATGAAGAGTCAATTTGCAATGTTTCTCCAACCTTTCGTTTGCACCGTAAACCACTATATAAACGTATGGAGGAGGAGCAAGGGTAGCGCGTGATTGAATGCTCCCCAACCTTTTGTTGGATTGTTGGATCGGCTTTGCTGCGGGCTCGTGTGTAGGAGCACCGTCCTTGCTGTTTATCTCAACTTTGGCATGCCCATGTAAATGATAGAATAAAAATTGTTAGATGATTTTTTATTTTGTATGTTTGGTGTGGGAGAGGTGTTACATATCTTTTAAATTATTCAGAGTTCAGTGACAAATAAGATAGTGATTGGGTTGATGAATTTATACGTGTGCAATGTTGTAATTTTTGTATTCTAAAATGGGAAACTAGATGGAAACCTAATATATGGGCGGTCAAGCAATGTGCAACAGAACAAATGAGCAGTTAGAGGCAAACCCGAGGAATTTGGTGTCCGGATTTGACTGATCTGAAAGAACTCCGGCGAAGCTTTGAGAAAAGATGTTAGACAAATAGATCTATCTTCAACCCATGATCAAGCTTGAAAGAAGAAGTAAGGTTATTTATTTATATATTTTTTTATTTTATTGCATATTTTTTCATTTCTTTTTATTAAAAATATATGCTTCCTCAAAACAAAATATAAAAATTCACAGATATGTTGTTCTTGCCGTGGCTCCTCACCGCCGATGCTGGCCGGTTTTCTTCACATAATAATTCAAATATAAATGTCTCTCCATAGTTCATCAACCGTACTCATTTGCATTATTCAAAGTATTATTTTTGAGAAGAAGCCTCAAACAAAACGACTTCACAAACTAACCAAGTCACTACCACACACGTTTTTTTGTAATCTGAATCAATTTTCGTTAGTAAACTTCACAAGTTGCGACATGGAAGAGGAGGTATCTTCATTCTTCTCCATCCGCTGCTACAAGCTTGAACATTCGAAAAGAAAAATTCTCAATAAGATACTTTAAAAATTAAAAAGACAACTAGGGGTATTTTGGTCATTTGCGTTAACAACTAACAATGTTATGTTCAAAGAAAATAGAAATGAAATGAGTAAAGTGAGTCGGGTTGCATTCAAGTAAAAACAATCATATTATATGAGAATATAAGAATCAATTATGATCATTAGATGAAAATATTTATGGTTTGGATTTGTGCTAATTCATT
>JAYMTP010000141.1:0-44591 GCA_036897365.1 Geranium brycei
GGGACCGGCGAGTTTGTTGCTCCGATCCAGGTTTTCTCCGGCGAGACCTTCGATGGCTTGGAGGAATCCAGCGACTCGAATTCGCCCTCATTGATGGCCTCGATTCCCAACTCTAATTGCTACCGTTCTGTTTCTCAAAACGGAAGCAATCCCGCTCCCCAACGTGACTCCTCGTGTATCCCAATTATCAACCCCTCTCAAAACCTCATCAATTCAAATTCAAATGAATATGAGGATTCATTACTTTCTCAAGACCCAACCAACCCGACAACTGTCCTCAAACCAACTTAACAAGCATCCACACATCATTCCTTATCTACTAAAACCTTATCCACTAAAACCAAGGAAAGTGTTATTAGATCATTGGTTTTTTGCAAGAATTTGGGCTTTACCTGCGAGGCCAATGATGAAGTGGCTATTCGGGAATTTGAGGAAGCTCATGCCATAAACAAGGCATCTATGGGCATGGGTTCCAAAGTTAAGCCTAAGCACCGAAAAGGATCTAAAGATAACAATCAAAAGCCTTGGTCGAATTTTTGGATCGAGACAGAGTAAAATATCGCGATGGTCATAATCTCCTCAAATTAATGACACAACCTCTTTTTTCAACAAGAAGTTATACTCAACTCACATCAACTCATCACCGTCAATCTCAATTATTGTCAATTTCTCAATTTCTCATTTGTTGTATTGATGTAATTTTGCTATCTCTTTTCTCCCGTCTTGGGAGGGATTTGTCGGGCTCATTAATACACATCTCTTTTGCTGAGAAAAAAAAAACTTCAATGGATCAATACCAACCTTATTTGGTCCTTTTCTGCAGAGCACCCACTAAACCCTACTTTTGAAGGGTTTTTAGTGTATTCAAATATACTTATATGGTTGTTTTAGTCTATAACAAGCGTAATAAGATTAAGAATTCAAAGACTTTTACTTCTTCATCAGATAAATTTGATTATTCTATTCCATCATAATTATGTCTCCATGCATTTGAAAATCGCTACAACAAATCTATATTACTATAAATATATTACGGGTTTTTGTGGAAGATGGATAAACTCGAGAAAGCTAATGTAGTGTAATGATTAGTGGTACACTCAAGAATAAATTTGGTATCAAGACCAAATCGACCCAGGCAAATTGCAAGTTTTGGGATGTAAATGTTAACGAATTTGCATCTCTGTAACTTATAACACGTCAAATGTAAATTTATATGATAAAAGTTATCGTATCATGTTAAAAATCAATTAACTTAAGAAACACTTAAAAAAATCTAGTAAGCAAGTTGTGACAATGGGATCGCTCGCTAAATACATACCAGAAAAGCAAATCGATGTTTTGTCACTCTCATGTCTGATTCACGTGACTGCCCATGATTGATTTGGCCCGCATAGTTTGGTTTCTATAATTGAATAAAATCAATAATTAACTATTTTTTTTATTAGTCTATAGCTCTAAACCCACTAAGAAAGCAGCAGCCAAGTCAATATGGGAACTCATTACCAAAACCTACAATGCTTATCCTCTAACTTTTGGACATCTTGTTTTATTTCATGATTGTAGAAAAACAATTATGTATATATACAAGTTGGATTTAACTAAAAGTATGGTGACTAGGTCTTAAAGTATAGTTGACAAGGATTTGTCATTATCATGTGTTTTGAAGTAATGAGAATCTCTCACAAATATCTCAATCATTAACCTAAATTTTATCATTAGCTTTCCTCACTAAGGTAGTGAGTGAGTATATAGATGTTTAGGTCATATTTCATAAAAGAGAAAATAACAGTTTATTATACTTAATTATAGCATTTTCACACTTTGGTATTTTAATTATTTTTCTCTTTTTTTAGTATCCTAACTATTAGATTGGGACAACCTACCCCTAAAATACATAGATTATCCCTAGATGAAAAAAATAAATTAAATTAAAATGATTGAAAAAAATTAAAAGTGTGAAAGATCTAGTCGGAGGTGTGGTCCAGATCTGATTTTCTTTTCTTCTTCTTTTTTAACGTTTTAATCGTTTTTTTTTCAACTCATGGTAGTTTAGCTATTTTATATATTTTAGGGGTAAGTTGTTCCAAACTGATAGTTAGGGTATTAAAAGAGAAAATGTAGTTATGTACTAAAGTGTGAAAGTGTATAATTAAGTGTAATACACTGTCATTTTCCCTTCTTATAATTAATTTTGTGTATTTTTAAAAAAATACTTTTGATCACACTTAGAACATAAATACTTAAAAATGTAGAATGATATAATAACCAAACACATTGCACAAATATCAACTATCAAATGGTGTACTTACATTATTTAAAAGGTTAAAATTATTATTTCTTATATTACTCAAAATATAGTCATCATCACCATCACTGTCCAAACCTTGTCATATAGAGATGTCATTTGTGGTCCATGAAAAGATGTAAGAAATACATATAATCCCTAAATGTTTGAACTGATTTTATAATATTATATATAATTCATCTCAAAATGTCAAAACAATTTTCCATAAAATATGAAATATCTAGCACCATCGCCATCCAAAAAACATCATATAGGAAAATATCTGGTCTCAAGGTCCATGGAAAATGGTGGTTGTCACATTGAGAAGGGTAAGCAATGATGGTGGCATATTTTGGATGGTGAAAAATAGAAAGCTCCTTCCTTGTTTTATTTTCTTGTCCATTTAGGTGCCACTTTTTATGATGATTCTTCTTTTTTCATATCTTCTTATTCCTCTTTTCTTATATATTGAGTGAGTGAATGGCCTTTTTGGTGGGAGACCAAAAGTGGAGACAATCTAGATAGACTTAGCTTCATGCATCAATATGATACAAACACAATGATGGATTTGGTTGATAAGATTTGAACAACTATAACGGTTGCATATAGAATCCACTCACTTCACCGTCCAATCTATACCATATCTTCTTCACCTTCTATCAAATATAATTGTGTTAGGATCGAAGGATCGATAGTAACGTGAATTTTTTTCTATCTAATCCAGCGATCACTGAATTTAACTTAAACAACTATAATTCATTTTAGTAATTTAGAATTTAATAAGTAATGAAATTAAAATATTTACAAATCTTCTTTTGAGTTTTCCTTAATTATTTGAAATAAATAAAGTTAGTGCAATATCTGAAACAACAATCTCAAACTTTATTACATTAGCTAAAACCTTTGTTCTTGTTAATTTCTATCACAACAATATATGATTTTACCTAGGCCAATAATGGATGAACTCTTAAAGCTTCGGTTGAAATTTATGCTACCAATTTTTCTTGACAATCTATTATTAATTAACATCTTCATGTATATGATGTACTCAATGTGTTAAAAGTGTACCACCAAGTTATTAGAAATGATATCTTATAGGGAATTAATATTTGTTTTTCAAAAATCAATCTAAACATGAGATGAGACGTGTGTGAAAATGTTAAATTAACATTTGAGTGTATCAGTGTTCTTTTTAATATATCAACTTATCTTTTCCACAATTTGATATCATTACTTAAACTAGACTATAGACTAAAGTTTCAAAACACGTACTAATTTGTTCGTTTATTTGAAGATAAACAAAGAATATAAATACACAATTAGCTTGAGCGTAGTGATTGGCACTCGCTCTTGACTTCAGATCAAGGTTCAGCACGGTATTTGGGTGGGGTGAGTTTAAGGATAGTTAGAAAAAGTGAGTAATATTCAAAAATATATATATATAAATACACATGAGATTGTGAAGAAATGGGTAGAAGCTTGGGCAAGAGACCTCAAAACAAGATTCAAATACATAATCATTCATTGATCAAACATACAAAACATATAAAAGAATTTCTGTACAAATTCTATAACATAAAATTATGATAAATGGTTTTGGATATTAATCCTCAAATTTACTTGGTGGCACCAACAGCCTGGCCTCCTCTAACATCAAAAGTCTTCACTTTGAACATTTCCAGCTTAATGTCCCCTTTTCCGACACTCAAACTCCTTGTCTGAAACTTGACCTCATCATGATCATCACCACCAGCTTCTGCTCTATGATGGTGATGGTGATGGTGATGGTGATGATGATGATGATGATGATGATCCTGATCATGAGGCAACACTGCTCCAATCTTCTTCAGCATGTCATGGCCCAATTCCTCTGGAAATATTTTCTTGAATATCTCTCTTTTCTCATCGTACAGCTCCCTGAAATATCGTAGCATCGAGACCGATTCTTGATCATCATCATGACCCTGCATCTGGTATTGCCTCAGCAACTCCTCTGCCTGTGCAAGGTCAGATTCTTGGTTGTGACGATGACCCATTACTCGATCTGATATTGTGAACGTGTTCTTGGTGCGATTCAAGAAGATTTAAATGGTTCTTGATGAAGAATGTTGGCAAGAGTTTTTTGGTGTTGTGGGTTTTGGAGATTGAGACTCGTCTTATTTATAGAGTGGAAAACGTGCAAGAATGATCATGTGTTCAATTAAATTTTCAAACTTGTTGTGTAGGACCGAGTCAATCGCGGCCATGGATATTTAATCTTGGTTTCGGGCTGAACGGTCCTGATGTGAATCTGCGCCTGTGATGTGGTCAACGCTTTTGCTGGTTCTTGAAGAGCTTTGAGTTGGGATTAGAACTTAGAAGAAGTTCTGAGAAACTAGCTTTGGTTGGTTTGAAATGGTCTTCGTTTCTTGATCGGAAGCAACTACTATTCTTTTAAACTATGTGCTTAATATGTTGATTTATTCATTAAAAAGGTCAAATCATGATTATTACTATTAAACTACTCGAGATGGCTAGATGTTATGTTTAAACTCGATCTAAATAACTGTTTCAGAATGTTTATGAAATGATATGAAATGACGATCAAATGTAAATCGTTCAGGTATGATAGAAGCAATAAGAGATAATATTCAACAAGCAACTAAGCTCATTTACTTGAATATATATATATATATATATATATATATTTACATAACCATGTCACTTTCCAATGATACAAAGAAAACCTCACCAGAGGTTATAGAAAATGGCACTTCTCAGGCTACAATGTGCTGAATACAAAGATCACACACTACATACAAACTAATCTTCCTACAAAAGTTACAGTAAGAAAAAACAAGCTGTTATCTATACAAACTCGTTTGTCTGATATGATCATCATAACCTGAAAAACGATCCTCGTGAGGCATCCCGAACATCCTACTACTAGTAATGTGCCTCGATGATCCAGCATTCGCGGGCATCTGCGCCATCGGGTCTGGATACGAGGAATAGGTGAATCTACTGGTTGAAGGATCAAAATATGGATTCTGCGTTTGAGTTGTAGGAACAATTGACCTGGTATCCATGTAGCTGTTTGCCAAATATTGTTCTCCGGAACTGATTCCACGATCAGAGCAATAATTTGAAAAGCTCAATTGAGTACCTGAGTCGAGGGTCTTGGCTTGAGTATGCGCTTCAACTGGAAAATCAGTTGGTAACCGGAAAAGCCCTGTGCATCCCACGGGAATCTCCCCTCTGTCTGTGGTTTTAGTAGCAGGAACAGAAGGTTGAGCTTGAACAACAGCGCCATCTGGTATTGGTGACCCGTTGAGAGTTACTTTCTGTTGCAGAGATAACCTCGCGTGTTTTAATGCATCTAGCACGCCGCCCAATCCTTCAGTTTTCTGGTGAGGACCCAATGCGTAGAGGTTGTTTTGGCTTCCAGATGTTTCTGCTTCATGGGAACTTGCGCTCTTATGTGCTGGCCGAGAACCTGGATAGTGTGCATGGTGACCAGAGCCTTGTGAACGGTGGTTGTCCTTGTGATCCAGTAAGTGTCTTGTATCAGTATCTAAAGGCAGTTCGAAGCCATTGGGCGTGGCTTTGGACAATTCTTTCGTGAAGCAAACATCTTGCGCCTGTGACTTCACTTCTTGGTTTTGGGAGATTTTTGTGGTAACCATCCCAGAATGGGACTGTGCTTGTGCCTTGATTTCTTCTCTTTCTTCAGTGATGTCTGAGTAGTTTCCAGGATCACATGAATCCTATTCACAAGCAAGAAACCAAACGGACGAGTTAGCAACAGAAGATTAAAAATCGAACAGATGTGTAGAAAAGGAAGTCCTTGAGATGCAAACTCAATTTCCCATAGAAGGGGATTTGTGGATAAATACTTGACAGAAAGTAAACTTGAAGACCAAAAAAAAGAGATTCAAACACTGAATTCATGATATACCAGTCAATATGTCCAGAAAGTGATGTTTATGTCATTTTCTTATGGAGAATAGGTGGTCAATGTTTGATATTTGTTCTTAATTACACGGATTTGGGTCTCAGTTACAGTAAAAGGCAATTTTGTAATTGCACCATTAAGTTTCTTCCATCAGAAAAAAATAATCCACATTGAATTTCCATGAGTTTATAGTTCAGTGTTTCAACACAAAATGGAAAAGAAGAAAAAGAGGCAAATAAGCCATGATGACACATCCCCAACTAGTTAATTAAGTACCAAATGAATTGCTAAAGGAACATTTCAAAGGGAGAGCTAGCTAACTGTTATATCGCCTAAACATTACAAAGCAATGATGGTCTCAAATACTACCTCCATCCCAAAATATGTGTCTCATTTGACTATTTGCAAAAACTACACTTCAAAACTTTAGTGTTTTGACTTTCCACCCTTTACCACATGTTGACTACCCTTTGACTATGTGTTCCATGTGTTCAATGCACAAGCTGTCATAACTAATGAAGTGATATTATCAGTAATTTTCGCTTAACTAACTAACTAAAATGGGCACGAAACACTTATTTTGGGACAAGGAAGTACAGCCTACCATCATGTAGTTCATACTGGGGCATTTTGTTATCTATGTGATCATGAAAAGGTAGAATTACACATACATGCAAGAAGGTTCTAAATTCTAATGAAGCATACCGGTGTACTGTTATTATTTTCTCTGAACTTCTCTTCCCATTCTCTCTGAGCCTTTTCCATCTCTTCATACTGACCAATGAGTTGGGCCTGATGTTCTAGTGCTCTTTCCATCTCTTTACCTATGTAATACCCACTACCATTCGTGATGCTTCTTCGACTATCCAAGTTTGCTGAAACATTTTCTTCCTGAATTTGAGAACAGGTTTGTATGGAATCAGGTCCACCGTTTGGAAAATTCATAAAGCCTTTTGAAGAGGTAGCAGCTCCATTTTCTTGGGCATCAACCTTGGTAGATCCATTTTTTGATTCCTCTGCTGCTGATCTGAAAATTCAAACAAATAAATAAAATTTTAGCATACATGGGTAGAGAATTGTTTATTCAAGCATGCATAAATACGAAGTTTTCAAAGTTTCATAGAAATGGCATGCACCTACAGTTTCAAACCAAGACTTTACATAGAAAGATGAAGCCAATTCTCCATACTTATTTCCAACTGTTGATGTGAGTTTTATCACCCTTCTTTTTGGCAACATTCATCTCATATAATATGGTTATCGGTAATGAGCACAGTGTAAGAGTAGATCCGATATAAGAAAATTGACATTAAGTCTATGATTTTATGCATTTTTTGCATGCATATATGGTAAATAACCCACCTTGATTCCCTGCGTCTTATATGGCGACACAATTTGCCTATGTGATGTCTTGGGGAAGAACTAGTTGATGGTAAACTGGTCTGTCTCCGCATGGAAGAACCCTTGCGTCTTTCAATAGAATGGGAAGTGCCCTTGCAGCCTTTCCATGACAAGTTCCCACCAGATAATCTAGAAGAATCACGCTCGGAACCTGAAAAGTCTTCTGATTCATTTCTTCTCACCTTCAAATTACCAGAACTCTCTTTCTCTTTGACAGAAGTACCACTATCTAGAGATTCATGGGGGGCTTTTTGTTCAGAACTTGAATCGTAATCCTCCGAAAGGTCGCTCATTTCTTGGCTCTCCAGAATGACAAGAACATCAGCTGTTGCTTTCTCAGCCCTTTTTCTTTGGAGAGATACAATCTTTAGTTGTTCCTCTAGTTCTGCTACCTGATTTATACATAAACGGAAAATTATTCTTCAATCCAAAAGCAAAACCAAAACCAAAAAATCTCTATACTGCCAACAGATAGCATCCACTCATACCCTTTTTGACAATTCATCACCTCTCTGCTTTGCAGTTCTAGAGACTGATCTTTCAGCTAGCAGCCTTGCTCGAAGGAATTCAATAGTCATCGCCGTGGAGTCCTCCATCCCACTATTTTTCCTAATTAACAACGTCTCAATAAATAATTGCAGAGCTGGCGAAAAGAAAAATTGATATGGAGCATGAAATGCACCAACCTCAAAGAACTCCTAAACATCACAAACTACAATTCCAAATGTCCACGAGTAGTCCAAAAACTGATTCCTACCCACTTGCCAGAGACATTAAATATAGACATGTGCAATTTTAGTTCGATGACAAAGCATTTCAACTACATCTAGACCACCAACTAGTGAAGAAAGCTGAGACAAAAAGGCAACCAGATTAAAGAGGAGTTATGATGTTTAAATCATAATATTCACCGATTCTTACTCAACTGTCATAAACTCTAGTGTAAACAGCATTTACAATTCTAGTTTGATGACAATATAGCTCAACTGCTCAAAGATCACCACCAAGTGAAGCAAGCTAAGACAAAAAAGGCAACCAGACTAAAGAGAGCCTAGGATTTTAAACATCGTTTCATTGACATCTCAAGAATTTTCTGGTTAAGGCCCAAATTAGTATGAATCAAAACTCGATTCAAACACAAAAGTACACACATCATTGTATTTGTATGATCATTCTATTCAGACTTCAATCACTAAACTACTCTCCAGTCCTCTGGCAACCAAACAATAAGGCGAATCAACATAATCCAGGTCCAAACACTTCATAGAATCTATGATTTCATACACAACAACTAACATAATAGATAAGCCATGCTATGAGTGAAAAGTGAAATCAGCTTGAAACATCATAAACCCTTGCTCAGAATCCCCAAAACACAAAAAATTGAAACACCCAGAAGGCACTTACCTCTGATCTTGCATACTCTGACAAGAATCATTCATTTTCCAAACAAAACAAAAGAACCCAGAAGACTCCAACTCAGACACTCAGCTTCTGTGACAAAAAACACCAGAAACCAGAGTAAATATGATATGAAACAGTATAATCAGTACAAAAAGACATGAAATTGCAGACAACCCAGAAGCTGGATTGGCATAAAAAGACAAAAGAATTGGAGGAAAATGAGGCAGACCTTAAAGGGGAAATGAAACCCATGAACCAGAATGATGGATTTTTCTCTTTTAACCGTACACTGTGGAGAGAGGAGAGGAATAGAAGAGAAGGGGGTGGAGACCAGAACGGCGTTGAAGATGGGTCCGATTGGGAACGAGTAAAAGAATCTTCTTTTAGCGACCACATGAACAAAGTTGGGTCACGACTCACGACCGTGTTTTGTTTTGTCACTTTTGTGTCCTCTGACTTGGTTTTATCAGATGATTTATTTTTGTTGGTTATAGCAAATTTTCTCTCCTTAATTTCTTCTTACCTTCATCAAAAAAAACAACTGAACACATGTGATTAGTGGAGAAATTTTCTTTAATTTATTATTACGAAGTTATAAGCTTACCATGATTGATATTTATTTACTATAAGTTCATCTTGAATAATACTCCCGTTTAGACCCTCAATTATTTTTAATTTATTCAATTTAATTAGTTTAGATGTAATTTCGTATTCCATTGACTCGAATGATATTCATAATTTAAGTGTTTAATCATGATTATGATAAATTTTTAATGATTAATTAATTTGATACTTTTAAATTATAAAATTACATACAATCAAAATATAAATTATTGAATAGATAATATATGTAACATCATAATAAAGGTAGTTAACTCTTGATATTCAAGCACAAAATTATTTTTTTATGAAATAAAAATAATTATATAAAATAAGGTAACAGTAATTAATGTGCACCTAATTGTATTGATTAAAAATATTGTACTCGGTTGCTTGCTGAAATAATATTTCTAGACACTTCATGATACACATTTTTATATCATGTTCATGGTCAGCCTCAGGTCTATCTCATGATTCCAAATCTCAGGTCTATGGCGAATTTTACGGCCAACCTCAGGTCTGTCTCGTGATCCCAAACCACTAATTCATGACGGACTCGGTGGCCTACCTCAGCTGAAATCGGTGGTTGAGGACCACGAGCCCGTGGTCCCTCCCGTGGCACTTTCTCCACTAAGAACAGTGGTTTCATGGGTCGTAAGCAAGAGCGAGAATCAAGGCATGATAAACCACATGTCAGTGAATTCACCTCGAGAACTCGATTACTACACAATCAACTCACTGAATCGTAAAGGATGTGTCATGATGTCATGTCCTTCCGAGGCTTCAGTTATTTACACATATATTTCATCCTCTCACCTGCTTTAAACACTCATAGTCGATTTCAAAAATCAACGGTTTAAATCAGTTCATAAGATAAGAACGGGTTTTTTACCGATCACGCTTCGACGTGCTTAAGTATACCTAGATGCAATTATTTCAGTATTAATTAACAATGAATATAAAGAGAAAATGAACGGCCAAGATTTTCCCAACTTTTGAGCGAGTCGAAAGCATTCGCACACCGCATATATTCCCACGAAATAAGCCCTCTCCGTCTCTACCACGAAACGGACGAACCCGAAACACAGAAACCACAGAGAAGACGAAGCTCAGATCGATCTCGTGCCTCAAAATCTCTCGATTTCTCTTCGATAATGATGCTGCTTTTGCTTTTCCTGGATCAAGAGTATCGCTTCACCACGCCCTATCGCTCCTCACCGCAAAAGGTTTGAAAATCTGTTCCTATTCTAGATTTGTTTCCGTGAATCAATCGCATCACGTAACGATCCATAATAGTTCTCTGGGTATCGAAATAGTTTGTTACATTGATCGATTTTAGAAATCGCGAGCGAGATCAGGGTTTTGGCAGCATCGTCGTTTTGTAGGGTAGTGGAAGAAGATGCAATCTCGAAGGCATGACGATTTCATGGACGTCTCTCCAAATTCCAGACAAATTTCCAGGAAACATAGGTATGAATTGGGCTCTGACCAGTTTCCGACGTCTAATCGCAATGCTCGCGGTGGGGATGGATCTAGGAGGAGCCTGACCCCTCAGAGAGGAGTAGATAGGTGGCGGCGGGTTTCGGTCAGGGACAGGAGGAGTGATTCAATCGAGAGGATGGGACGGTATGGTTTGGGAATGGGTGGAGATGGACCGGGCAGGTCTCGTAAGGCCCACTCTCCTTCACCTGTGGAGAAAAGGCCTCACTTTGATGAAGATGATGTGCACAGGAACTATGATGTTTCCAGGCACATTCATTTTGATGCTAACGACAACCCTAGATCGAAGCAGATCTACAGGAATGATGATCACGGCACTTCTAGGACGAGTAGAGATAATTATTACAGTGAAAACAGGATTGAATTTGATGTAATGGATGGACGCGAAATGCTTCCTCATAAAACTATGCTCGTGGAAGATGAGGCAGTACGGAAATCGTATCGGTTGTCTCCAGATTTGGGTCCCTCCTCAAATTATTTAGAAACAAGGAAGGACTTCCCGCCGTCATCGCAGTGTGTGGATATGAGTCGATTTAAGCATGAAAAGCTTCAATATCGGGAACCCGTGCCTATGGATAATTTACCAGTAATGGAACCCTATAGAGAAGAAAACCCAATTCTTCACTCCAGGGATGACACGTACACCATGTTTCCGGCTTGTCATTCCAAGGATTTTGCAAACTCCTCTTCAGGAATTTCTGGCGCTGAAGTTATGGATGCATACAAAGATGGTTTACCTTCGTGGCATCTACAGGAAATTTCCCATAGTGGAAAAATTGGAGAACCAACTGGTTCTGATGCCTATGGACGAAGGTCATGTATAGAGTCAGGTGTTGATCCTGAAGCTATGATGCGGAAGGGTGGATTTAGTCCAACCAGGGTGGAGCATGAAGATTACTTTTTCCCAAAATCACGGAGAATGACAAATGATGATGATGGATATCGATCTGGTATCATCCAAAAAACAATGCATTCACACTCTCAACTGGACTATGATCATAGGCATATGGACTATGATCATAGAGATATTTCAAGATCAGGTGTCATGCACCCTGTTCTTAATAGAGACGAAATTGTTGAGGATTCTTTTGAAAGGTCACGTAAAGTTTCAGGTATTGATCTTGAAGTTAGGCTGCAGAAGGGTGAATTTACTCCAACCAGGGTGGAGCATGAAGATACCTTTTTCCCAAAATCACGGAGAATAATAAATGATGATGACGGTGGATATCAATCTGGTACCATCCACAGAATAATGCCTTCACACTCTGAATTAGATTATGATAATAGGCCTATGGATTATGATAACAGAGATTTGTCAAGATCAACTGTTATGCACCCTGCTCTTAAAAGGGGTGAAATTGCAGAGGATTCCCATGGAAACCAAAAAGAAAGCAGACTATGGCGTCCTGCTTTGCAAAAACCAATGGTTCCAGACTACCTGGATACAACCAGAACGTCAAATGCATCAAAGCAAAGAGATGAATATTTAGGCTCTGGAAGTACTCATGTGGATTACGAGAGGAGTGTGTTAAGAGATCATGAAATGGATAGATACTTGAGACCAGATCAGAGTTTTGCAAGAGATGCATCTCCTGGAAATCAGAAAGAAAGACCTTTGAAGGTTCCACCCCTGTCTAGCTATGAAGCTGAAATTCAAAGGCTTGCAATAAGAACACATAAAATGGAGGAGTTTGGCTCATATGAAACACCTGACAGAGTGCTCAAAAGAAAGTACAGAATGGAGAAAGACATGAGAAGGCATAATTCTAGAAGTATTATGCCACGCAAATGGAATGAACCGAGAGAGTATGAGGATTTGCATGATGATGATGATCACTGGACCAATGAGGATACGAGAGATACATATCCTTGTAAGCCTGTGGGATTTGACTACGATGATTGTAGAGAGGCTGAAAGAAGACACCACCATAATCATATAGATTATGCGCCTGATGATTTACCGCCATCTAGATATTCTTTGGAACATTCAGATAGGCATTCTGTCCAGTCTTATAGACATGGCAATGGTAATTCATATACAAAGGGTCATTCAAGACATGGTTCTAGTAGCTGGTACAACTCAAACAATTTCAATATAAGTGTTAACCACAAACAGCACAATGTTTGGAAAAGAATTGATGGCTATCGGGATGGTAAGCATGTGAATAATGGACAATCAGAACTTTGGGAGACTGCTGCAAGATCTGAACCCTCAGAGGAAGGTGATGAGTTCATGAAACTGGTACATGATGCCTTCTTAAAGTACTCTAAAAAGTTGAATATGAACCCATCTGTTCGAAGAAGATACTTGGAGCAAGGAAAAGCTGGTAGTTTGTTCTGCATTGTGTGTGGCAGGTCTGTTTTCTTCTCTGTGATATTCTTTCTGAATGAGGGGCATATATTTTTATATTCTGGTTAAGGTTGCATAGTCTTAATCCTAAAGCCACATACTGACTATCCTCTAACCTAGAAGGTCTGTTGTTTTAGAATTGCATAATCTTTTTAGTGTTACAGCTTCTCAAGCAGTCAGCTGTTAACCAAAATGATATTTTGTTGTCATTTTCTGCCTTTTTATTATTGTGGCTCCATGTGATGGCTTGACAAACCAACTGAGTAGACAACTTCTGGAGGTTAGGCTTCAGGAGTATTATTTTATTAAGCGAGGCTTGAATCTTTTGTGAATTCTATATGTGGACTGTGTCACTTTCACACTGCAGAGCTAGTATTTGAGGCACGTGTTATGTTTTGCCACGGTAAATTATTCATGTAATTGTAGTCTCCCTGTCCTGACCATATTCTTCAAAGGCAATTCAAATTGAAGTTGTTTATAGCAGTGAGCTTATCATTGAGGGTTAGAGTTCTTCATAAGCCAAAAATGGTTAATTTGGGTGGGTACAGACTACAGTGGATTAGATAGTAAAATAGACCGTTCAAAATAATTGATCAGGAGTTCTGCCAGCAAAGAAGGATGCATCGGGAGTTTGCAAGTTTTATTCTTCGCATGAACAAGTATATACCAAGAAAGAATTTCCAATGTAGATTAGCAATTAATCTTCGGATATTGAACTTAGAGGTACTTTAAGGGTTTATCTTAAGATACACTGTTTGTCGTTTGATGTGTTTGGGTCTAGGGGTGGTGTGCATATAGAAACATTGACCATCTTAAAAAGGAAGGCAGGGAAACATCTCATGCTGAAGTACCTGTTATATCTTTTTCTAAAGCCATTTTAACTGAGTGACTGGGACATTCAGCTAGGTGGCTGCAAGAGACTAAACCTGTCTGGGTTCTGAGAATCTATTTGGAAGGTTTGCCTCGGGCAACATGGGGAAACAGGTAAGGAACTTAGTTCCAGTTAAAAGTGGATAATATGGACCCGTGGCTGATATTTTTAGGGAATAATGTTTATGTATATAGAAAATTATACAGCATATTGTACAACCCTAAAGTAGAAAGCTTGTAAAAGCCCTGGTCGCATATTATGCAGCAGTTAAATCTGCTCTCAAATCCACTTTAGGCGGGTGTTTTAGACAGATATGGAGCAAGGAAATGTACTTGTATAATGACGCTGTTTCTGGTAGGTCATGCTTAAAGTGTGGTCACTGACAATGTACGTGGACAGCCAAAATGCTGGAGATTTTGATTTGTGCCTTAAATTCCATTTTCCGAAGAAATTTTTGACGATTTTATCTCATATATATATATGAAAATTATTTAAATATATTCACATGCTTTCTAATTTTGAGATAAATTATTGAACTAGTATTTGTCTTTTGAAATGTGGACTGCTAATTGATGTTCATTTCCTGCCCGTCTATTCCTTACTTGTTTGTAGAAGTAGTTGTGTTGTTCCTCTGCCTTTTTGCAGTTATCCATCTACCTGTCTATTAGCAGTTGTTTAAATCTTCATGCTGCTACAGCTTTTCAAAGGAGTTCATGGATACTCAACGCTTGGGAACACACGCCTTCATGTCTCACAAGGCTGGGCTGAGAATAGAGCACATGGGTCTTTTGAAAGCAATTTGCGTTTTGCTGGGATGGAACAATGTTGTAGCCCCTGGGACAGGGACATGGACTCCGGAAGTCTTGCCCGACGCAGAAGCTCTGGCCCAGAAGGAAGATCTTATTCTTTGGCCTCCGCTTGTCATCATACACAACATTTCTCCACCAAACCGAAATCACCAAGCACAGAAGGCTGCAAGTGCTGAAGGGCTCGAGGCTTTCCTTAGAGGTTGGCTGCTTATTTGGTCTCATCTGTCGGGTTTATTTCTTCCAACAGTATTATATAACTTGTTGGTCTCAATTTGATGGCAGGCAAAGGTTTTGGGGGGAAATACAAGTTGTGCCAAGGAAAACCCAAAGACGAAAGCGTTATGTTGGTGATATTCCCGCGGACTTTCACCGGACTGGAAAATGCAGAGAGGCTGCATAAAGATTTAGCGAATGATAAACACGGGAGGGTAGATTTTGAGCACATGTCCGGTTCAAGAGGCGCGGAAGAAGAGAATGCGGATGTTGTATACTACGGGTACATGGGGATTGTGGAGGACTTGGACAAACTCGATCACAGTACCAAGATGACGAGCTGGATAAAGAGCAAGAAGGAGATTTTAAACCTTGCAAATGCACCAGTCAAGGTGGAGAGGTAGGTTACTTTTACATTGTAACTTGGCTTCACTGATTTGCCCTCTGAAACAGACACTATATTTGATCAGCTGAGCCATGCTGAGGATGTTCAGATATGAATTTAGGCACTTTTAACAATTTTCTTCACTTGACTGCTAATGTTTTAAACTCAAGTCTTGAAAATGAATCAGGGGATAATATGAGAAAAATTATTATTTTGTAACAGTTTTTATTAATTTAACGATAGAATTTTTATAAGCTAATAGTGTTGGGATTGAGATATTTTATTTTTTATAAAAGTATTAATTAACCTGTAAATTAAAATTTATTAATCTAAATATTTTTATTAATGTTAATTTGCATTTGATATTACCAAATTCGGGATGAAGTCTCAAACAATAATGTCAATTTTCCCTATACATTTTGCTGAATGTTTTTAAAGTATATATATCTTCTGATTTGTTACTTTATTTGAAAGAAAAACTAGTTATTAAAGACTAAATATAAAAGCAAACTTTATTGAGACAATAACATATACATAACAAAAGCAATGAGAATTTACAAAAACCTCACAAGAACCCTTCCATCTGCCTTATTATTCATACTTACAACAATGCATACTTTGTGCAAATGAAGAAAAATTGCCAATTTGTGGCCTATCTTCTTTGGAAGTTGAGGAACTTAATGCCATAGGCAAAAACAAAGAAGAAGAGAAGCACAAAACCAATGTGAGCCACAGCCACAACTGGAAGGAAGTCATATTCAAAACCCAAGTGCTTCTCTAAATAAGCCTTCACTGTCACATGCCCTTCCTTGTGCACAAATATCTTTATATCCTCTATGTCCCCAACTTGTGATGTCACTAATCCATACAATGTCCACGACACCGGCGACGCCCAATAGTACCATCTCCACCATATTGGTATTTGCTGCAAACACAATCAAACATCATCAGTAAGAAAAACAACAACATTAACAGCCCTATATATGATCATATGTTTTGTTACATACCATTCTGGGGATCAAGAAACCCGCGAAGAGGTTCCAGAAGCTGAGGAAGAAAGACATGGAGATGGCCGCTATTTGGTAGTTTGGGGTGAGGGCCAAGATCATCATCCCGTAGAGGGTGAAGTAGTTGAAGCACATCATGATGAAGTAGTAGAACCACAAGAACTTTTGGATCTGCCATTGGAACCCGATCATCGAGTAGAGGATGAGACTGTACACTAGAGTTTGAACTGCTACATAGACTAGCTCCACTGTCACCTGCACTTGTTCATGAAATTTTACAATTAGTCCCGTTTTCTTGATTTAATGAATATCACACGTATTTAGTTCCATTTCTTGATTCAATCATATCTGTTAGAATAAATAGGAAATACAGTTCTAGTTTAGTGATGTTTAGGAAACTTAACTTAAACTGTATTTCCTATTTATTTTAACACTATCACAAAGATTTCGGGTTCTTTGATGTTTTTTATTTACCTGCGCGAATGCATAAGGCAGTGGAGAGTACATTCCTGCAGCTCTTTCTCGATAAAACACTGTCCTCTCGATCGCAACGACAGACTGTACATTAGAAGTGTTTGTGCCTCCAAGGAAAAGAACAGCAGCATACATTGCTCCTAGCAAGTTCATTAGATCTTGCTCCTTGTGTCTGTTCACATTAAAACGATTAAAACATTGCATCTCATTGATTAATCAATCAAGTATCAGAGTTTGGTCTACTTGCTACTTACATTTGGTCTCCTTTGCTCCAGAAAATAAGCCCAAAAATGAGACCAATGACTGTTGTCATGAAGAACCTATTGACATTGTACTGAGGGTTCTTCCAGTAAGACCAGTGCTGCTTCCATAAACAAGCCTTGTATTGAGTAGTGAATGATTGTGAGTATTTTGTTGGGAAATACAGATCCTTCGACCCGAGACTTGGCGTGCTCAGCTCTTTGATCAGCCTCTGGTTCTTCCTGAACAAGTAGAAACTCAATGTTAACAAAAAAACAAGACTAGGATATAATTATAAGTATTTTTTTTCAAGTCTTGAGTTATTACTTATATAGCTCCGAATTGGCATAAACTTCTGCAAAATCGAGCCTGAGATCAGCCTCAACTGCGGTAGAGGTGACTTCAAGCATCCATGTGGCCGGATTGTAACCTTCTTTAATCTCTTGCACGCCCGGCACATCCTGCAGGATCATATTACCATTAGTTCTGCACCAAAAATGTTATGTTATGATCGAAAAGGCGAGAAATTACTTCAAAGTACTCCACAAGTTCGCGGGAGAAGCGCCCGAGTGATCCAGCATAAATGACTTGCCCTCCTCTCTTCATCAAGAACAACTACGAACAAAAATAAAAACCGAAAACAAAATCAATACAAGTTTATTGCAGGCATAACTGGTTCTAAATAGGGATGTTTGGGTTTCTTGAGTGTACCTCGTCGAAGGCTTCGAAAATGTCAATGCTTGGCTGATGGATTGTGCAGACCACGGTTCTTCCAGTGTCCACCGTGTTCCTCACGGTGCGCATCACAATCGCTGCAGCTCTAGCATCAAGCCCTGAGGTTGGCTCGTCCATGAAGATGATCGAAGGGTTGGCGACCAACTCCACAGCTATGGTGAGCCTTTTTCGCTGCTCGGTGGACAGGCCATCCACTCCGGGAAGTCCCACCATGGAGTTCCTCAGCGGATTCAGCTCCACCAGCTCCATAACTTCATCAACAAACATCTGTAACACAAAATCGTCAACCATGAGGTTGCTGGTTTCAATCCCCGTGCCAGCGATATTGCTGATAAAACAAATACGTATATGTATGCAAGAATCACAATGTTGGTAATTCATCAATGACCAAGACGTGCCTTTCTTGTTTCTTGGTTGACTTCTTGAGCGAGGCGAAGCCAGGCTGAGTAGACGAGGGATTCGTAGACAGTGACATTGGGGGAGTGAATGTCATTCTGCTCGCAGTACCCGCTGACGCGCGCGAAGGTCTCTTGATTCTTGGGATAGCCTGAAATGCTGATGCTGCCTTCCATGTACCCGCCCGTCTTTCTTCCTGCTAGAACGTCCATCAACGTGGTCTTTCCGGCCCCGCTCACGCCTACAAGTGCTGTCAGCACTCCGGGCCTGAAAGCTCCACTCACATCTCTCAGCAGTTGGAGCCTATTCTCTTCAAATCCTTGCCTTTTCATTTCCTAAATCAACAAGCCAGGCAAGTTTTAAGGGGAAATGTGTTCTCATCTTTGCAGACCACGCAAGAAATCAGATAGAAATTAAATCTGATTTATCGCCTTTTATATTTATTTCCCTATTTTATTTATTACATTATAAATATGTTAGGCGTTAACTATGAGTTAGTGCATAATATATTATTGTCTGGCTTTTCTTCAAAATGAAGTTTGGATCAGATTACTGTTTTATAGTCGTGTTAAAGTCTCATTCATCTAAAAACTTCGCTCTCAAGACGAGGGAAGGGACTTACAGCTGGCATGTCGACGTAGTAGTTGACATGGTTGAATGCTAGTGACAGTGGCTGAAATGGCAAAACCATCCCCTTCTTAGAACTCACTTGCTCTGTAGTGTTTGTGCCTCCCAAGTCAACATCTGTAAACAACAATGAAGCAATTACTAAATTTAGAATGTTTCATTTATTTCCTATTTTGTGAAGTAACTGTTGAGGCAGTAGCATAAGTTTTTTGGGAACCTTCAAATGGGGAAGCATCTGGTGAAGCTCTATCAACAACCTTTGCTTTCTGTTGTGCATTAGATGATTTTTGCTTCTCACTCTCTTCATCTCCGACCACAGATTTAGACTCAATCAGAGCTGCATTGGTTTTTTATGAATCTTTGTTAGAAAGTTAAGGACAAAAGGCTTTCGCTGACATAAGAGGCGATGCGATATGAGATCTTACGGTTCAAATAAGTCAGAGCGAGGATGAAGCAGATGTTGAAGAAGAATGAAAACCCGAACAACACGGCGACACATATCCAATACCATTTGTCTTCTGTAAACATGCCAGCTTCTTTGAGAAGTGTCTTCCCAACTGTGATTGGTATTGGTTCCAACTCATCAGACAGAAGCTGCAATATAGGAAACAAACAGAGAAGCATGGGATGAGCTAATAATCAGACATTGAAGACAACATTGTTTGGAATTTGTTAGCAGATCATTACTTTGCTCCATCTTTCGTCAAGAAACTCGTTGATCACGATGGCGTTTTGTCCATACATCATGGGAGACATGTAATAGCCCCATATCATCCATGGCTTGATGTCATCTATGAGACACAATGGAAAAAGTTATCAGTTTTGCTTGTCAATGTCAACAAGAAACATAAATTTAGTACATACAAGGTAGAGTGAAAATGTCCTAATTACCTTTGGCGACAACGAATCCCCCAAGAACGAAAACCAGAAGCAATGTGAAGGTACCAAGTGTGTTTGCAACCACTTGTGTCCTTCCCAATGCTGCAATGAAGCGGAAAAGAGACAGAGCCATCTGATGCACACCAAAGAACGCCAATAACTGGCGAAAGAACCTGTCATTTTCAAGATTTGGGTTAGTTCTAGTCCTGAGAAGGTAAGCGTGTAATAAGTATGAGGTCACTGATTCTAATCCTCGTACCTGCTAGCTGCAGGAGCAAAGCCAATGGTGTAATATGTGAGAATAACCCAAATTGCAGACTCCATCAATGAGAGCGGGATGCGAAGGAGCCAAATGGGTAGCGCAAAGGCCCAAGCCGGATAGAACAAGGAATCCCTCTGCTTGAAAAAGACTGGGAGCCTGAACATAGTCATTGCAAGCTCGGCCATGCCATTGAACATGACGTTTATGAGACTGAAGAAGAGCGCGCCAAAGTACTTCCTCCCGTCTTCTATCTCACCAGACTTCATTTCCGTTCTCAAGAACACAGTCATTGTAATGATAGACATAATTGTGATCTGCACGGTCTTAAATATGTACACAAACGAGTTGCGCTTCATTAACAGCCATTCCCTGGAGAAGCAAGCCTTAAAGATCTCCCAATTTGAGATACCATATTTTTCTTTCACAAGCGCTGCAGGATGGGTTCTTGACTTGTCATACGCTACCCCGAGCTCTTCAGAGATCTTCTGGCCGATGAGGAAGGATCTGAAGCACTTGACAAACTCGGGAACTGATACGTATCTGTAAGGGACATTCTTGTTGAACCAATACTGAGGTTGGTCCTTTTTGGAGGTAACCTCTTGCAAAAAGTCTGCAACTCCTTTCCTGTCGGGGCATTTGAAGCCTACGCCCTCAAAGAACTCGAGCACGCTGCCTCGTGGACCTTGGTACACAATTTGTCCTTCAGAGAGCAAAATAACATCATCGAAAAGATCAAAGGTCTCGGGAGCTGGTTGGAGTAAGGAGATTATCATGGTGACATCCATGATATGCACCATCTGCCTCATGAACTTGACAATCTGGAAAGTCGTGGAGCTGTCCAAACCAGTGGATATTTCATCCATGAAGAACACTTTTGATGGTCCTACTAACATCTCCCCTGCAATAAGCATGAATCATATTCATCCAGAGTTATGTATTTTCATAACATGGTATCAGAGCCTTTCTGACGTAGTCTATGTTGTGCATACCTGTTGTGACACGCTTTTTCTGTCCACCAGATATGCCCCGTCTCATCTCATCGCCCACCATGATATCAGCACATATATCTAATCCAAGGATCTATGGAAAGCGCGGAAATGAATAAGATATCAAATTTTGGAATTGTGTTTGTGATTTTGTCTAAGTTTGGGAAAACTAACCTTGAGAACATAATCAGTGACCAAGCTGGTTTCAAGGCCAGCCACAGCTGTGGCCTTCATGAAAGCATCTATCTCCGGATCAGGCCTGATTCCCGCGTCTTTCTCTCGCCTTGCCGTCTCCAGCAGCAGCTGATACCTGGTTCCAACTCCCAAGCAACGCCCCGAGAAATCGAGGGTTTCTCTGACTGTCATCTCACCATGGTGAAGGTCATGCTGGCTGATGTAAGCACATGTTCTCTGAGGGACAAACTCTGAGAACTCATGGCCACAGTAAGTGATCTTTCCCTTTTGCTGCAAAACCATAAGTCAAAGTTGGCAAAGATTCAAGAACAAGTTATCTCCAAAATCATGACAGGCGACCAAGGAGAAGACTTACTCTTAGATCATTCTCTAATTTTCCAGCAAGTGACTGCAGCAATGTAGTTTTTCCTGATCCCGGAGGCCCCAGAAGTAGGGTCAATCTGGTAGGGAAATGCCATATTAGTTTTCTTGGTTTTGCATCAAGAACAAAAGTACTAAAAGAAGCATTTTATGTGAATCAAAGTAGTGAATATGATCATACCTTGATGGTTTCACTACTCCACTCACATCTTTAAGTATGTTTACGACTCTTTTCTTGGATGGTGCAAGATTAAAAGTTCCAAGAATTCCCTATCAAAACAAAACCAGTCCATTGGTTAATATTCAGTACAATCACAAAACTATTCATGAAATATGAAGTTGACAATGAGAGAAATGAAGCAAGCTATATGTTAGAATATGGTTTGAATCGATTTTGAACATACTCGACTTGAGTGGTCTCATTGAATTTTGGAGTTTGGTTAGGGTTTGGAGGTGCGAAGAGGCCCTAACCCATCGTATATGATACATGGGCTTTTGTTATCCGACACGAGCCTATTTTGGAATGTCTACCGAATTACAATTTTCTGTTTTCGCGGACGTAGTTGACATATTATCGGCGAACTACATAATTTTGAATTCCAACAATTCCATTGCCCTGCAGATATTACTTTTCCCAACTTGGGAATCGTCACTCTTTTCTTTTCTGTAATATAATCGTTTAAATCGTTGATAAACAGACAGTGTACCTCTATGGTGTTCAAGGTAGAGTTGAGCAGTGTCGGGAGCGCCCTCGTTCCAGCATAAGCATCTCCTTCAACCGACAAATCCTGAAACCGGACCTCAATCTTTGGAATGTCAACTCCAACCCTATCCGTCCTGTCCCTGAGCCTACGAAGGAACCTCTCATTGTCCTCCTCGACAAACTTGTTGATGCTGTCAACAAGATGCTGCTTGTCCTGCGTCCCGAGGTTTGTAACATCAATGTGCTCATAAGCAACACCTCCACCCTCCATGACCTGCTTCAGTATCCCCTTTGTGATCCTGTCGAAGGTTGGCATCCTCTCGAGCGCTGCGTACATGAGCTCCACCTCGTCGTCCTCCCTCCCGCTCTTCTGGAAGGCATCCCCCTGCCCTCCCGTGAACGCCTCCCGAATGCTGGCCGAGGCCCACCCCCTCCCGCTCGCTGATGACCCGTTCACGCTCATCCTCCTGCTCAGCGACCTCTGGCTCATCGACCTCATGCTCCCCGACCTCAGTACCTCCTCCCCCGACGCCATCTCGCTGATCGTCCTGCTACTCGTCAGGCTATGGCGTGGCCAGATGGAGCATGGTGGAATGGGGTTGATAAGTGATGGTTATTCAAGAGTTTGGGAGTGGGAATGGTTTAAGTAGGAGAAAGAGGGTGAGATGGACAAAAATGGGTATATTCAAGAGTTTTGAGGCATGAACATGAGATTAAGGACAAAAATGGGTATATGCAAGTGTAGTGATTGTTTATTCCAATTTTTGTGAGCTGTTTTCTTGGTATTGGAGATGATGGAGCAGTGTGATTGTTACTAATGAGAGTGACATGGCTTGTTCTGTTTTTACTTTAGATAACAGAAACAGAAACATTCTACACAATCTGAACTGCATGGAAGCATTCAAGAAATAGCCATTCTCCTTGTAATATCAGTTCTATAGTTTCTTTCTTGAGAGGAAATGGAAAAGAAACTCAAATTTGGAGTTTTGCGTTGAACACATAAGGCATGTCAAAGAAAGCCAAACAATGTTCATCATGTTCATGTCCTCTTATCCTCGTCCTCTACTGCATTATTTAATGCAGTGGAGGTGCTTCTTATTGATCCATGGATCATAGTTTTCATGTTCCTCACACTCAAGATGTTAGTGCCAAAATTGGATTCATTGATTCATGGGAACTCCTCGGAGAGTTCAATCAAGGAACAATGCCTCTTAATCCCGTTTCATCTTATATTTCACTTTCAATTTGTATTTTCATTTTCTCTGGTTATCTTGATTAGTCCTCGGGGTTTAGTCTTGTAGTTTCCGAATCGATAACAATTTCGCATACACCGTGCTTATCAGATTCAAGAATAGCATGAATAATTACAAAGGAAGGTGTAAATGCAACCATTCATGTGTGGGAAGAAATGTACAGGACATTTGTTTCCCAATACATAGCTGCTTTCCAAATCAAATTCATTTAGTGATGGCTTAGTTTCTTGAAAATCTCCATTTGCTTCCAAGTCCCCAAATTTGGATTTCCAACCTGGGCCTCGTACTTCTAAGAATGGGCCAAGTTTGGGCCCGTTTATCCATCATGGGCTGGCTCCAAACTCCAATGATGTGGGCTCACCAGTTGACAGATCTGTCTTCAATCAATCTTTCAATCCCCTCGGATCTTACCAGGTGCGTGAGCAAAACTCATGATTTAATCCATCTAAAAAACCCAGACGAACGTCCCATCTTGGGAATTGAATATCTTTTCTTTAACATAATCGTTTATTCGTTAATAAAAAATACAGTGTAGACGAGAAGTATACCCTTAAGGTGAGATATATTATCATACAAACTTGAACATTGATCCCGAGATCACAAATTTCGAGTGATTGACCAGTTGGACAAGCAAGCTTTGCACAAGTCTTTATTCGTTCCTTCTTCCATGGAATTGCCTTCACACTGTTACTTCTTTTCTTGAGGTTGGTATGAATTAAGAAGAGTGCACATATTGAAAGCAAAATGGTTAGATTTGGTAGCAGACAATGAAGATATCTTATCTTGCTCTTCAAGCTCAGCAATGCCGCATTATAACTATAACAGCCTGTGATGTGATCCTCATTTTGGCCCACTCTGCTCTGGCACCTTAGTTTCCTGGAACCATATTTGCTCCATTTCTGTCTCTACTTCACTATCATTTTCTCACCACAAATGTTACTACTACACTCTTGTTATTGCTTTATGTGTCTTGCAATGCTGCTATAGATTTTGGGGATGATTTATTCTTATAACTGATGTTAAGCCTCTTGATGACCTGGTTGACATGTAGATTGATGGTCTCACATTACTATGACAATTGAACTTGTTAAATCCGGCTTAACTCGGTCTTTTCCTTTCCTTTCATTTTCTGTTTGTGTGGATTACAAATTATTTTCTCATTGGGGATGCTAATGGGCGGGTTTATTTCAAAGCATTATTCTCCTTTTTGGTTTGTTCAAAGTTTCTGCACACGTTAAATGTCTATCCGTCAGGTTAAAATTTCAAGATATTTATTTATATGTGATAACAGCAAGGACTAACAAATGTACTTACTACTTTTGCTTTGTAATGCAATAGAATTGGTGGTAGCAAGTGGTAACTATGATTGAAGCCTTGAAATTGTCACAGTGAAATGTTCATGGTAAAATAGTAATTCTGTTTCAACTTTCCTTCCACTGTAATGATGTTCAGATTGGGCAACTGATAGAGACTAGCAAGCAACTCTATTTTTTAATAAATATTTTGGTTGAGCTTCATCACTCAAGAAACGCAATTAGCTATGGCCTGATTTGTTTTCAATTATTACTATTATTTACTGTAATAATTTCAGGAGTCATTGCCAGGTTTTTTTTCCATCAGTAATATGAGGAAGAATGAATCATATTGTCAAGCAGGTGTCAATAAGTTAACTTGATTGAGGCTGAGGCCCACTGGGGTTTTAGTTTTACCATTATATATCCAATTTTTACATAAAGCCCTCAAATCATGATCTTAAGAAGCTTTATAGCAAGAAAAAGGAATGTCATTTCTTCCGCATCCCAAGAGACCAAATCATCATCATTATAAGCAACAAAAAGAGGGCTTCTTTAACTGTCTGCCCTTATTCTATCAACTCACTTTTTCCAATACAAATTTAAATAATGTTTGGTAATGATGGTTCTAATTTGATTGTTTTTATAAAAGTGAAGAATCATTAAAATTATCAACTTGAGTGTGGCTTAGTGGTTGGCACTTCTCGCTCTCTGACTTCAAAAAATTAAAAAAAATTTATGTTAACTACACTTAACTTAAAAGTTGATATGTTGGTACATAAACAATTTTCAAGACTGGCTTGTTTATTTTTCTTAAAAAAATATCCTAACTATGAATTCTAATCCTTAAATTCAACTCTGGCTAGTTCTATGTTGCCCATGGACAAATCCAATGCCATTGCTGGCTAGTATACTAGGTTACCCATGGACCAATTTGATGCCACAACTTCACAATATCTCACTCAAGATGAATTCTAAATGCATGCAAGAAAAATAACGTGCCCCATTAATTTTTAACATTTCGTTTTAGTGTTAGGACTAACAATTTTGATATCAAAGAAAATTTAGAATTATGCGCCACTCGTGTGATGCCAAGAAGTGATTTTATGATAATTTTAACTATGCAAAAAAATAAAAAGTTAATATTATCGTTTTTTGCCGGTTATCTCGATTTTGTACCATTTTCTTTATTTAGTAAAACAATTTAACATTTAAGGCATTCAACCTTCCAATTGATTCAAATGAAATGAATTATGTATTTATTTGTCGTAATGTTACGTTTGGAGACCTAATGGTTTGGATTTGCATGATCATGAACTCGGTCCAAGATCCATTTGTCCTCTCGATTTGGCTTATCCAATAACACCAAGCAGATCATTCAATAACTCCCTCAAAATCAATTTTAAATTATAGTATTATCATTCAAACTCAGTCTCGGCATCTCACTAGCCGAAACTATAACTAAAAATTAACAAAAAAATAAATAAAAGGAAACTGTCTGTATACAGGAATAAATATCTTTCTTCTTCTAATTGTATTAGAACTGTTCACGGTTCAGTAATCGAACCAAACTGGTCATAACCAAACCGAATCAATCGGTTTGGTTTTTAGATTTTGAGAATTGATGACCGAAACCGTTCAAATGGGGGTGTTGCCGTTTTGGTTCGGTTCGGTCAGTTAAAGGGTTTTTTCATAATACCCTAATGTCCTCCGACATCTCCCCCTCTTCCTTCATCGGAGTTGTTCGAGTGTCTCGATTTTGCCAAATCGTAGTTGTAGAGGCTCGATTTCGCCACACTGGACACTCAAAATCGGTGGGTTGTCGTTGGTCTCGTCGGCCTCGGAGTTGTGAATCCCTAGTCGCCTCTTGCCTCTCTCGTGAAATGAAGACTTGGTCAACGTACATAGGATGAGAGGGAAATACGTCGCATCAGGGAAACGACGTCGTTCATGGGCTGAGACTAGCTCTTCGATTCAGTTCAGTTATCGACGGTTCAGAGAAAATCGAACCACAGACATAATCGGAAGGCCTTCTGCTACTGACGAGAACCAAACCGACCGGTTCGGCCCGGCCATTTTTTTGCACACTCCTAGTGTCGTGTGTGTACAAAGGCAGAAGAGAATCCCAAAACATGGCCCACATGTGGGCCCAAATCTCACCAGAAACAGCCACATGGCCCAGCCCCATATTGCCGGCCCATTTGCCCAAACCTCCCGCTCAATACCACCCTTCATAAGCCTCTCCCCAATAACCAAACACAAACCCCACACCACACTCACCTCCCAAAATCCCACCACCTCCGCCGCCATGGACCCGCCGCTCGACGACCCTTCCGAAGAATTCGACGCCATGAGCCTCAACTCCACCGCGGCCGAGACCAAGCGGAGCGCCAGCTCCGCCTCGTCCGAACCCGCCACCACCCCGAAGCTACCCTCCACCGGCTCCACCAAGTCCCACTCGCCGCCGTGCGACCCACACTGGGAGGCGATCAGGCGCGCCACGAGCGACAACCACAAGCCGGGGATCGGGGACCTCCGGTTCCTCCAGCGCCTCGGCAGCGGCGACATAGGGAGCGTGTACCTGGTCGAGCTAAAATGCGCCGCCGACGGTTGCTTATTCGCCGCCAAGGTCATGGACAAGAAGGAGCTCGCCGCCAGAAAAAAGGAGGGCCGATCAGAGATCGAGAGGGGCATTTTGGAAATTTTGGACCACCCCTTCTTGCCGACCCTCTACGCCACCTTGGACTCCCCCAGGTGGTCGTGCCTCCTCACCGACTTCTGCCCTGGCGGCGACCTCCACCCCGCCTTCTCCCCTCGCGGCGCCCCCCCCGTCATCCGCCAGCACCAGCCCGACAAGCGCTTCCACGAATCCGCCGTCCGGTAATCAATATTTAATAAGGACACTTTCTTACTCATAACCATAGCAAAATAACACTTTTGCACCTTAACTGTGTTTTTAGAATGTTGAGAATTTTTTTGTAACAACCTATCCTAAAATAGAAATGATTTAATTTGATTTATTAAATCAGATTTGAAATGGTTATAAGTTTAATTTTAGATTTGGGGTATAATTGTAATCGCATCTTAAATATAAATAAATTGAACCAGAGACAAATAAACTGAACTAATTCAATTTATGGTTTTTTAAATCTAAAAGTATTTTAGAGATAAATTGTCACAAAATAAATTGTTAAAGTATCAAAAAAGAGAAAAAAAATAGTTAGGATATAAAAGTATCACTTCACTGTAATTAAATATAATAAAGTATCATTATCCTTTATAAATATTTGGGCCATTTATTATTATGGGTTTTTATTTGTCACTCATTTAATTATTAAATTATTAATTGGACATGAAGTTTGTTGATGATTTAAAATAGCTCATTTTAGAGGGTGAGTGGGGCCGTGACGATCATTTCGTGTGGGGTCGAGTGGATAATCTGTGTCGTTGGTTCGTCTTTGATAAGGGAACACGAATTTGAGCTTGGCTGTCATGCACAGGATTATAGCGATATGCAATATTTATGCCTCCTGATTGATCACTCAACCCATTAAATAATCTTTTCATTTAGTATGTTCTGATTTGATTGAATGTTTCTTTAAGCCGCCTATAGGAGACAACTATACTAATACAAGAAATTTATTCACCCTAAAAATGATATTTTATTAATATTTAGGAAAAATAGTAAAAATGTGTTGTGTTTATTAAAATGTCATGTTATGATTTAAATATTTAGTAAATTAAATTTTGAGTAAGAAATTCTTTTTTATAATAATCATGATATGAAAAAATATTTTTTAATTTCAGAGTCAATTTTATTAAATTACACAGTTTTCAAAAAACAAAGGGACACTTACCTCCCTCGTAGTATACTCGATTTTCTCTTACCTTTCTCGTTTCACAGATATGTTCTGACAGATCCCTAAAGTATACAACTTTCTCACAGAGGCCCAACGATGTTGGTTTTGGTCAAAATGACGAATATGCCCATGTATTAAAAAAGCTAAAAAAAAATTTTAAAACATATTTTTTTATAAAATAAATAATAAAAACTGATTCTAATATTATTTTGTAAAAAATATTTTTTAAAGAAAAATATATTAAAAAATGAAAAACGGTTTTTAAAATCGTCTTTTATTTTTAAATAATATTTTTAATACTAAAACTAGTTTTTTATTATTGATTTTATAGAATAAAATATTTTAAAAAATAATTTTGAAAAAATAATTTTTAATTTTTTACATACAAGGGCATTTTTGTCATTTTTTAAAAAAAAGTTAACATAATTTTCAAAAAAACTAACGTCGTTGGGCCTAACAGAGAAAATCATATACTTCAAGGACTTTTCAAAACGTATTCGTAAAATAAGAGAGGTAAGTGAAAATCAGATATAGTACGAAAAAGAAGGTAAATGACATTTTCCCACAAAAAATACATTTTTACCATTAAAAAATGTCACCCTCGCAAAAATGTCATACATTATTTGTTTGGAACCGAAATGCTTATTAGTTTGGTATATTTGGAAAATGGCAGGTTTTACGCGTCGGAGGTAATTGCGGCGCTAGAGTACCTGCACATGATGGACATAATCTACCGCGACCTTAAGCCCGAAAACGTGCTCATAAGATCCGACGGCCACATCATGCTCACCGACTTCGACCTCTCCCTCAAGAACGACGACCACTCCACGTCCACGGCGGCCCACGTCGTCCTCGACCGTGACCACCCGAAACGCGCAGCCAAATCATCCAACGGCCGCAACGCCGCCGCGTCGTGCATCCTCCCCAACTGCATCGCCCCGGCCGTGTCCTGCTTCCACCCGAGGCGAAAGCGGGGGGGCAAGATGACCGGCAGCAGCCGGAAGAAGGGGTCGCTCGAGATCGTGGCGGAGCCTGTGGACGTGCGGTCCACGTCGTTCGTCGGGACCCACGAGTACCTGGCGCCGGAGATCGTGTCCGGCGAGGGCCACGGCAGCGCCGTGGACTGGTGGACGCTGGGGGTGTTCATGTACGAGATGTTCTACGGGGTGACGCCGTTCCGGGGGGTTGACCACGAGTTGACCCTGGCCAATGTGGTGGCTCGGGCGCTTGAGTTCCCCAAAGAGCCGGTGGTGTCCGGGTCGGCCAAGGACTTGATGAGCCAGCTGCTGGTGAAGGACCCAACCCGGCGCATGGGGGCAACAATGGGGGCAACCGCGGTGAAGAACCATTCGTTCTTTGACGGGGTCAACTGGGCCTTGCTGAGGTGTACAGCTCCGCCGTACGTTCCTCGGCCGGTCGTGGTTCGGAGCCTGGCTGACGGCGAGGACTCACCGGACAATTTGATTGAGTATTTTTAGCTAAGAGAACAAATAGTTTCAACCCTTCACACACGTTACATTACATGTTTATTTACTATATGTTAAAAGTTAAATTGTTGAACAATGATATGAAAGGGACATTCTATCTGCTATTTGTGGCACAGAAAAAACTTAAAATTTTTGATGAAATGCATAATCCATGGGACAAAACTCGAATAATTGTTGATGGACTCGTTCTGTCGAGGCTAACTTGAAAAAATGGGGGAAATTCTATGACAATTCTGACGGTTTACCAAGTTCAGATTGAGATGTCTCGAAGTAAGCGGAAAAACGCTATTTCTAGTGCCTCAATCGAAGAGGCTGAAGCCCATATCCTGCAAAACGAGAGAAAGCAAAGACGTGTCAGTAGTGTGAATTGGGTAGTGTTCTAAAAAAACGCTAGGCACCAAGAGAGCCTTTTGGGGATTAATAGGATATTAATCAGAAACACTGAATTCGAGTATAAGCATCATGATACTACATCTCCAGACAACTTCCTAATGTTGGACACCACGAAAACAACATTTATTCGCAGAGCGCTATATATACCGAAGTAAAGAAACTGAACTATGGAAGCCAGGGGAAAGCTTCCATCAGATACTTCAATGTGGAAGATGTGCCCGATGTATGGAAAATCATGCTAGAGGTGTAAATATGAAAGACAAAGACCACTGTCAACATAGCGTAATGTAATTCTAAGTCACTTTAAGAGATTAAGAAGAAATGTATCAAGGTGATTTGAAGAATACTAAAGAGGTGGACAAAACTTACATCGTCTGATTCCTCTTTCTCTTCCACCTTTTCCTCTTTCTTTGACTCAGCAGCAGCTGGTTCGGCAGAAGCACCGCCCTCACCCGCAGAAACTGCAACAGCACCGCCGCCACCTGAAGGCACCGAAGCTAGTTTTTCGCGCCCAGATGCAATGAGCTCTGTAATGTCCTTGCCTTTAACTTCAGACAATAGCAGTTCAATCCTGCTATCTTCAGCTTCAGCTCCAACTACACAAACAACCATTGTATATATTATCATCCAAACAAGCAACTGGATCGACCTTGCATACAAAAAGCCAAAACTGTGTGCCTACACAGTAACCTGTCACTCTGCCCTTCCCAAATAATTGTTCCATTTCAGTCGGTTAATTGGCCGTGGATTACAAACCATATCTCTCCCTAAGTTAGACATACCAATTTTAATAGTTCAGACGTGTAGTACACAAGGGCAACGTCTTGGAAGTCAAGCACAATAGTTTGGATACCAAACTTTTGCCAATAGTCAAACGGAAACTAATTTTGGGACGGAGCATTATTTACATAACAATGAGACTCGGCAATGACAAGGTAACATTTCTCAATAATGGTATAGACTGCAATACAAAATGCAATAAAATCAATGATTGAGGACCGAAAGCATACACAGAAAAACCTCAATAATAAGGTTGAAGCTCAGTGATCATATGAACTATGAACGAATAATCCTAAAATGGCAGATATCAAATGAACGCATGTTCTGTCCAACCTGGCATCACCCGTGATACTGTACTTTAAAAGTGATTAACCACTCCACTTCTTATATCATCAGCAATTAACCATTTTCTCTATGGTTCAATTCCCAGCTTAAAAGGCCCACTGAATCCAAATTAATTTTATGCAAACTCACAAACATGTGTTAAAACCAAAACATCAGCTTGACTCTCATTTACTAAAAACAACCACCAAAAAGCAAATTTAAACTGTAGTGAAAATGATTACACAAAACCCAAATACATCATTAAACTAATTTGCAAAAACCTAGTAAAATGGAAACCCAACAATTGAAATGATCCTAATTTCAGAAGTACCAGATCCAAGGATGTTCTTCAAATCATCAGCTGAAGGGTTGGTTTTCCCTCCCAAAACAGAGAGCAAGTATGCAGCTACCACCTTCATGGTTGTTGCTGGAGAACACAAAAATACACAAAACAATCAATGTTTTTGGTGAAAATGAACAAGACCCATGTCCAGAAGTATGATATTTGCTAGAAGAAAATGTAAAGATGTTACCTTTGGAGGGTTAGAGAACAGAACTCTTAGCCGTCACAATATCACAGTCTTGAGTCTTGAGGTATGTTAGGGTTCTCTCTACTTGTGGGAATTTTATACGTCATGGGGTAGACTTCAATGTTTGGGCCTTTATTGGTTTAATTGATATTACTTTTAAGGAAATTGTAAAAAATTTAAGAAAAAAAACAGTCCTTAACTTTTCATGTTTTAAGAGGTGTATCAATTCATCATTCTTCTATATAATTTTTATAGTGTGCATTATTGATATGAGAAGATCAAATTACACCTTTAAATTTGCAAAACCAATGTGTTTTGGAAGCGAAAGTAACATTATATCGCTTTTTAAAATCCTTAAATTTCACTAATCGTGATATTTAATGAAATATTAACATTCAAATTGTAACATTATTATTTTTTACAAGTGTACGAAGATACTTTAGAATCTTCATATTAATTTATATTTTGAAATTTAGAGCAGCGAATTAACGTACTTTTTATTATTAAGGAAAGTGAATTGCAAAACACAAAAATGTTTAAGCGTGTAATTTTATCCCTCCTATTTTTCTTTTTTGTATTAGGGCCTAACGTTTATTCCATTAATGTCCAATATTTTTTTTTGAATAATTTTGTTTAATGTATGATATTATAAAACTTTTCATATGATCATATATGAAACATTTTCGAATCTTACCTACTCACAGGTATAATTGAGTAAATACTTGTTGATCTTACAATAAAAATGTGAAAAACTACCACCTGTTACCTACGTTTAAATTTAAATAACACTTAACTACCATTAACTTTAAGTGACACAATTGAAATCGCTTAATTAAACTTTAGTTTCGTTTAAAAAAATGAACGAAAAGTTCAAAATTCTCCAAAAATTCAATTTTCCCCAAACTAACAAAATTGACCCTCATAATAATAAATAAATCATAAACAATTTTTATCACATTTTCAGTTTCACCCAATTTTATTATTATTAATCATAATAATTATAATTATTTAAGATAACTTTATAATTTTTTAAAAGGTCCAGGATCACATCTTTCATCTTTGTGTTCATGTGATTGAGCTGCATTTACAATGCATTCCTCATCCAGTGGTATAGGATCATGTGAAAATGTTGCACAGTAACGGATTGCTAAGAACTCGGTACGTAAACACATTAGAGTAGGTCAAATCGAGGGACCATAACAAAACCATAATACTGAAGATTGCATATCCAAGATTATTGTAGGTTACAATACAAGTTAAGTTGCACCAAATAGTTTATACTTGGACAACTTCAAACGATATTCATACAAATTCATCACAACACTGAACAATAAGGACAATGGCGTTAAGCAGCGGCCACAGCTGCCCCCTCTTCCCAGAAGGCGGTTTTCTTCCCCGTCTTTGAAACGGTCTGGAAAACTGCATCCGGTTGCACGTTTCCTTTCACCGTCACTTTCTGTTCCTTCATATCGATGTCAAATGATTCCACACCTGCAAATGGTTGTGCAAATATGAGTAAAACAATCAGAAATCCCAATAGATTTTTAGGATAGCTTATGAACTTGAATTTTCTACACAAGAAAGCATGTGATTGCCAATTTTAGCACATCGACTCATATCCACATTATTTTCTCTGAAAAAATGCAGAATGAGACTAAATGATGTGGTATCCACATCTTCCCGAGTCGTTATGTGGTAAGCTATGCTAAATGAGACTAAATTATCCCGAATGATGATAATCTAAAACTAATCATCAAACATCCATCTACTATGTCTTGGGAAATCAAGTCTGAGTGTCAGCCAAAGCAACCGAATATAAGCTACAGCCGTACACACATGAACGCAAAAAGCAAACTTCAGATTTTTTTTATATGATTGGAGCATGACTAATACATTCAAAATGCTACTCCACCTTTTGAAGGACTAATATCAAAATCGATCCTACAAATTATATGCTGGGTTTGCATGTGCATGAATCAGTCTGCTCAGCTCTTCTTTTAAACTTAAAAATCAACGCAAGCAAATAGATATGCGATGCATGGCTAAAGAAACGAAAACGAAAGAGCAGCGCTGTACCTTCCATTTTGGTCAGAACCCTCTTCACAGCACCGGAGCACCCCTCACATGACATGGCGACCTTTAGGACAACAACCTGCTCTCAAACAGAATACAATTTTAGTTTCAGTATTTTCTACCATCTATAATACATGTCACTCACTAAAAGAATAAACAGAGTCCTAATCAAGTGCAGATGCAACCGTTTCATGTCCAAGAGACAGACAACAACGTGTAAGAAAAAAAATGAAGAAATCTTTTCCCTTGAGCCACACCTTAACGAAACAACAAATTGTGGTACCCCACCACCAATGCTCGGTAGAAAAAAATCAGCTACAGTACTAATTGTGTGTATGCCATCAATACACACAATTCAGTACTCTTTCCATCCCAAAGTAAGTGTCTCGTCTGATGAATTTCTAAAATATAATGGTATTATTGATGAATATTCTTGATTACAAATTACAAGAGGAGGTTCCTTTATATAGGGAACAATAGGAAATAAACCAAACTAGGAAACATAATAGAATTAGGAAACCCTAATTTAATTAACTATTCTAGCAGTTTGCATGCAATACGGTACAACTTATTGTTTTTGTTAGTGTATTCATTAGTTTTTCCCCTAAACAGTACTAACAAGTGAAGTATTCATTCAGTTTAATGGTCAATAAAGAGTGCATAAAGGCATGTAAAGCTAATACTGTTCATTGGGAGAGCTGTTTATAATGAAAGTAAAAAGTGCATTCTTTGTAAACCTATTGCACATTATGTTTCATGGAACCAAGCATACTTTTTTTCTACACATTTTGATTCTCAAACGGCGCCGGTTAGCAGAATTCATCTTGTTGCTGACTGTATTATCTATTTATTTCCACATAAACACAATAGTATAAGCAATATCTAGTTACCATAATTCTCATTTTTAATTATATATTTATGCATGTGTCCTTTTGCTTACCATCTTAAGAAACTTTTCCAGTGTCTGCGTGAATGCATTATGCAATCACTATGTTGGGCTGAAAACTTACTTCACTTCATAGTATGAAGAGATGCAACCATTGATTTTCTTATCAGTACAAGCCTACTCTATGTTAAAGTGCATCTAATTTTTTCCTCATCATGTTTTCTGTATTCACGTATGCTTATTGTCATGCCAATTTCGTAATATGTAAAAGTCACCATACAGTTATACATCTATAGATCGTAGTCTGTTTTAATGGTGCTTTTTTCAATATTTACCTCAAAATGCAATTTTTTCCTCTGTTGTATAAATGCAATATAAATTAAGTAGGGATGTGACTGGAGCCAGTAGGCTGCCAAAAACTATGAGCCTGTATAGTGTACACAATATATATTTAAGAATCTCCGAGTTTCACATTTTGCATATAAGCATAGCTTGTAACACCATTAATTTTGAACAAACTACATCATTAGTTGTAAAACAATAACTTATCCTTTTCTTCTCTTTCTTTTTGTGCAGTTGTACTAGCAGAAGCTGTTGCCCTTGTTGCTGCAAGCACCGTCCATAGAGTTTGTATCACAACATGGTAATGCTCTTCGTAACATATATTATACTCTCTACTTTTGTTCTTTTTTTGTATCTACATACTACATCAGAGCAAATGTTTGAACAACATTATTGGAAAATCTGTTTAGTGTATAGTTATTCCTAGATATATACATAATTCTGTCTTCACAGATAGTTTAGTGAATACTACAAATACCATTTATGGAAAATGAATTTTTTTTGCCTGGAAATTGGTGTCAGAATTTCGATGATCTTATATAAAGTAATGGGGAAGGGACACTTAAGTACACTCGAAATTGTCTTTCTAACATATGTACGCCTAAGTTTGATTTTATCTTTCTCACTCACCCAAGTTCCCTCTTTTGTCACATTTAATCACGATTTGAGGCACTTCAAGGGACAAAAATGGGAACTTGGGGTGAACTGAAAAGGACAATTTAAATTTGGGTGTACCTACGTTAGGAAGACAGTTTTAAGTGTACCTAGGTGTCCACCTCCTTTCCCATGAACTAATTACTGATCTCAAATGATTTTCAGAAGGTTAAAGCTGCTTTCTTTGACCTAAGAAAATCAATCAACAATTATTTGTATATGGAACATGGGTGAGCATAAAATGTATTTGTCTGTCTACACATATTTTTAGGTGGAGGTTGAGATTCATCCACTACCACCTCATTCTCTCACTCTGATATTTGTTAACCAACTCTCCCAGTCATTAAGTCCATTCATTGTATTTATATACCCTTTCTTCATCTCATTTGAAACTATTATGCAGAAGTGCTAAGTATGTTGTTTTCGAGTGCAGTTTTTTGTTCTCAGCTGGTATACTGTATGAAACCAACAAGCTTTCAGGGATGACACTTGCCAAAAGTGAATCTAAAGCGAAAAGGTTCTAACTGGGGAAGTACATGATGCATGCTTCCATTCCTTTGAGTAACCTCTATGACATTATAAAATACATTCAAAGATATTTTTGACACCCATTAGAGCTCATAGTCTCTATTTTTCCAAGTGTTGGAATATGTCGGGATGTATTGATACTATGAGTAATTTCCTTTTGTTGTGGTTAATTGAATTAGTTGAAAATGGGCGGCTCAAGCTCACAGTAGAATTCACCATAACCCATTTATCCCATCCAATCCAATTTGGAGTATGTTATGTGTTTCCGTGACCAAGTAGATGTGTATCGATCAATATAGATTTACAGAGACGGTCTGTTATGGGAAAATTTTATGTTCTCAATACGAATAGGATCATAGAGTACATATGTCTTCTGTCTTCAAATACGCTTCAAGATTTGTTGTGACTTATGTGCAATATCTTGGTAGGAGACAGAACACGAGACAATGTCCCGATCCAGACACATCTTATGTTTTCTTGTAACAATTAGTGCAACAATATATGATATAAACTGTCTTCATTGGAAGTTTTCAAGGTAGTGAGGTGAGCAGAGATGCTTATGTTACTTGAATCTTTCTTTCACTACACCCAACAATTTTCCCTACAATTTTAAGAGGGTGGAGGTTAGGTGTTATTTTCCCTACAATTTTCTTTTCTCGAAATTAATGAAGTTTTGCACAAAGAAGAGTGCAATTGGAAAATTTCACACTTCTACATTAGTGTATGTATCACTTTGTTTGAATTGCCAATATTCTTGCCATTTGCAACAACTTCTTTTGAAAAAGTATTTTCAGTATTAATATTGTCAAGAACAATTTAAGAAGTCTGATGAGAGTCAAATTATTAAATGACCGTTTCATAGCATACATCAATAATGATATATTCATTATCATGACAGAGAGGTAATTTTAATCATTTTTCTAAAAAAATGTGTTTGGTGTCAGAAAATAGATATATGAATTATTACTTATGAGAACAATTTAAGAAGCTTCATAACATTTTTTAATAAAAAGCATTACTCCCACCCTCATAAAATTTCTTGGGCCAGCCCCTGCAAATGGACTCATAACAATTAAATTAAAAGCTTGGCTTAATTAATAACAAAAATTTGCATCCCTTCAAAAAATTCCTGATTATGCCCTTAGGTATACAAAGCATATTTACTTAAGCTTATCACACATGCTAAACAATCTTAACACATAAAAATAACACGATCAATAATGGTTTGGATTTTGCAATACCCATAAGACATATTTATTATTCTTCTTATTATAAAAATAGGAAATCAATTAAGCCTCACCCACCAGCTTGGATCATGATAGAGGAAATCAATAAAGCCTCACCCACCCGCAATTACAATAGAAGAAACCCTTTATGTAAGTTATAAATGAGAAACTTAACCAAATACCTTAAATTAGAATTAACTAAACCATATTTGTCAATTAGACATAATTATGTTGTTTTACAAGTTCCAACCTGTGACCATGTGGGTACCAAATAATATGGCATATGATATATTATTTACCCTTTATATAAGGCCAAACAGAGTTGATACCTACACATCCATTGATTCAACCAATTAGTGATAGTTGTACAAAGCCTATTTAATTTGTTCTGAAAACAGTCACCTTCAACTTTAATGTACAGAGCCTCCTCTAACAAAATTGGCTTACTAGAAGGAATAAGTAGCTGAGTCCCTTTTCCCATCAAATTGAATTGGACCAAAATTGAGCCTAAAAGAGACTAGTATTTATGGCTAAAGTGATACCTTAAATAATAATATGGAAATGCATGGTATAGTTGTCGCTAATAGTCACGTTTATTGGTTGGTGAAGTGATGTAAGTTTAATGAACACCCATAAGTTTAATGTCAGTTAGTTTTTAATATAAAATGATTAAAATGTCTCTCTTTATCAATCGAATTTTCAAAAGTATGCCAAAACAAAACACAAACCCAAATTCTTGGTTTGGATGATCCTCTGATGAACGCGTCCAAGGCCGGGAATGTGGACCGTTCCACTCCTCCATTGTCCATCGACCAATCTCCGGGTTTTGTTTTGGCATATTTTTGAAAATGTGATTGATAAGGAGGGGCATTTTTGTCATTTTACATTAAAACTAACTGAAATCTAACCCTGTAAAATGAAACTTTACTGATCTTATGATCAGTTTTTTAATTTAAATGTACAGATTAACTCAAGATTAAGTTAAGGTCACCATATTATGTATATTACATAAATGCAGGAAAAAAACAGGAAAACTTTGATCGATACAATATCTAATTTGCACTGGACAAATTGAGAGTTGCATTCATGAGTTAAGGATTTTATGACATAACTTTTGTTTATCTCAAATGAACTGACAGAACAAAAACGAAACGATGCTCATCAATACGTTGTCTTGAAAGGCTTGTAGTCCTTGAGATCGAGCACGACGCCAGCGATCGAGCCCGCGGCAGCAGCAATGGTGATGATGAGGCAGGCAAGGCTGAGCACCTGCAGGCACATCCACTTGGTGCTCCACTTGGCGATCCTCTTCTGCCTGATGTACATCTCCACCGGGAAGTACACCGTCAGGGGCCAGAACCCGAGGGCCCCGAGCAGCCCGACGACGTCGTTGAAGAAGGGGAGCAACATCGAGATGAGGGTCGTGAGGATCACGAATATCGTCCTCCAGATCATCCGGAAGAGGTTGAGGCGGAGGGGGGCCCTGAATCCCGGGATGGGGATTTTGATGTCGTCGGTGACGAAGGGGGCGTCGGGGAATCGGGCGTTGGCGGCCTTCTCGACGAAGGCGAAGAGGGGCTGGCAGTAGACCTGGTAGGCCCCCACGAGGTGGATCACTATCGCCGCGTTGGCGATGTCCAGGAGCCAGTACGGGTTGTAGAACCCGAACCCGGTCAGGAGGTTCCCCGGGGACATGTCCCCGAACGCGGCATAGCCCATACACCCGCATAGCATGTAGAAGAGGGTCGTTACGGCGACACTTATGATCGTGGCCTTCTTCATCGTCTTTGTCTCTGCCGGAGGTGATCTCAGCGTATCCTGTTAGTAATCGCAATTATGTATCAGTTACGATAATACATGGTTGAACTGAATTAAAGGAAAATGACACTTAAATACACTTGAGTATTGATTTGTAAGGAGTGTTTTAAAAAACGCTAGGTGCTAGCCTGACGAAAATGGTGTTTCGAGGACTAATCGAAAAATAAATCTGATTGAAGAATTAAGCCGTGCTTAATCAGAAAAGTCGGCAATTCTTAGAACATTGTTTTTAACACTTAACTAGACTTGCACGTTTTAGAAGTACCTAACCGTCATTTTGTAACAGAGTACCCAAAAATGACAATAAATTAGACTAAAAACTAAAGTTGTGTATCTCAAAAGTACATTTTTAGTTGAGTATGGTTAAGTGTCATTTTTATATTATTGAATAAATTACCTGAATTTCAATGAGGATGATGGAGTAAGAGTAGGCGAAAGCGATGTCTCCGAGCGCCTGGAAGCTCCTCCAAATCTTCTCAGTCTCGGAGACGGTACCAATGCTGACTCCGGTCAGACTGCCCATCAATTTTCCATTTTCCGCAACTTTCATGATGCCGAGAATGAGGCCGATGGAGGAGTAAGTGAAGGACATGACCGCGGCGAGGATGGAGAGCCACCAGAGCTGATCGAAGTCCTTGATCTGAGAGAAGATGATCTCCACCACCCCGAAGGCAATCATGTAAGGGTTGCTGTTCATCCGGCACGGGTCCTTCCCGCCGCTCGCGTGGAAGCAGTTAGACCTCTTTATCGCCCTGTTCGATTCATCAGCTTCAATTAAATTTTCACAAAAAGAAAAGAAGAAGAAGAAGAAGAAGAAGAAAGAAACCGAAATCGACGTCGATGACAACATACATCATGCTTATGGACGATGCTATGGTGTATCCGATGGCGACCCCGAAGAGATTCAAGTACTGAACCACCCCGCAGACTTTATACTGAACCCCGCCTGGAAAAAAAGGCCCAGAACAGTCAGAGCCCAAAACTTGATACACAACTTGCTGATAAAAAAAACATAAAGCGGTACTGGCAAGTACCGAGAGTGGAGCGGACGGCGTCCATGTAGGTGTAGTTCCTCTTCCCGGAGAGCGGGTCGCCGGAGCGGTAACAGTGAGAGAGAAGAGAGGAGGTGTAGTAAGTAACAATGGAGAAGAGGAACATGACGGCCGGGCCGGCGACCCATCCCAGCTGGGCCACGGCCCAAGCCAGCGACAGCACCCCCGACCCGATCACAGCAGTTATTATGTGTGCACTCGCCGTCCACACCGTCCCTGTAAAATAATCAACACCGTTAATAATTTGTCATTCCGCTATCAGCTTGAGCTTTTAACTCGAATTCAACGACTTACCGGTCCGTTTGAGCTTCCCGTCGTCGTCGTGGAACTTGGAGCCTGCCTCGGGCATGTCCATGTTGAAGCCTTCGCTCATCTTCTCCAAAAAAACAAAAACCCACTCAGGATTCGAAACTCACAACTTCGAAAACAGAGTGAAATGAAACAAAAACAGAGCAAATTTGAGGATGTGAAATGAGGAGGGTGAGGTGGGTTTTTTATAGCAGAAAAATAAGTGAGCGTCGGGAGAGCCACGTGGGTTTTGAGTCAACGGCGGCGGGTGGGTCCGACCACCAGCCACGGCCGGCAACGGTGGACCCACCTGGGTCTTCGCTTTTCAACGTGAGTGACGTCACCAAAAGTACGAGAGTGTAAACAACGCGTACCGAAGCTTCGTGTTGATGGTTTGATTTAAAGCTACCGTCCTCATAGTAGGGGCTTTTCGGTACATTCACAATTTTCCTAAGAAATAAATAGGGTTTTTTATTTTATTGATTTCTAATTATTGGGGTGGTTAAGTTTTTTTTAGATTAGGAGTTATATTGCCAAATTGTTTGGAATTTTTTCAATAATTACAAAATATTTCTATTTTACGTAAAAACCCTATTCATATGGTAGAATACATAACCCTCTTAGAAAGTGTGCCTTAAACTACTGAGGTGTCCCCTCGGAATAAATTTATTTATTATCTATACAAATAATTAGAGTAATTCGACATTTAAGTCGTTTATTTAAATATCCGTTATATGTGATTACAAATCTAATTGTAAAATTTTTTTATCTTAATAACATCATCGAACTTATAGTAGCATGTCACTAATATTTGAATCACTCACTTTTAAAATAAGACGCTCACCTGACCACTTGTCAATCTTAATAAGTTCAACTGATCATACGTTTGATATTTGAGGAAAATTGAGTCGTAGATAAAACATAACATTTATGACTAAAATATGGGTGAGTTTGCTTCTATATTTACACACAACATTAAGGCATAGATAACACTAGTGATCTCTTACCATGGTATGATCAACTCCCATTTTGATGACAAATAGGAGTGTTAGCAGAAACACCCACAACAAGTGAAATTGAATAGCACAAAACCAATGTATGTATGTATATATGTATAGTGGTTGGTGTTGTTTGGGAGTGTGTTGGAATGATATATGAAGGCAAGTTTATATAGGAGAAGTAAAATAATAAAATATTGAAAGAGGTCTCTTTAAAGGAGAACCTTTGAATCAAAATGCTCACTTGCAGAGGCTCTCAGCCATCCTTATTCAGAATATGGTTCTCTCTTCAATAATTTTATTCATTCACCATTATAATACATTACCCATAATTTATCATATCACTATATTAATTTCCATTATAAAATTCCCAATTTTCTCTTCTTTTATTTATTAAAAAATGTGAAACAAATATAAATTAGTTTTCCCACTTTGGTGTATGTCATCTTAAAGATTGAGTGAAAAGATAAAAAGTTCATGCAACAAATATAAAGTTTAAAATATGTGTTTTTATTGAAAATTACATCAGGTTCCTAATCTACTCATAAATCTATTCCATCTCACTCCAAAAAGGGTTCGAACTCACAATCTCTTAATAAGAAGTATGAGCCTCAAACTGCTAGAGTGTCTATTCAAAAATTGAAATATGCCGTTAATACTAGAAAAAATGTATTGGCTTTCATGGTCTTAACCAAATAATTAGTAGTGGAAAATAAAATATTTATTCGCTTTCAGGTCCTAATAACCAAGTCAGTAAAATTGGTATTGATAGGTTGTCAATATGCATCCGATTCCTAATGAGGGAAAGAGAGGTTATTAGACAAAGGTACTTCTCAATATGGACTAATTGTGCTACTCAAGATATAGGCTACATTACCGAATATTTTTTTTCCAAATTATATAAATAAATTATTAAGGTTAATTACACCTTACTATACCTAATTAGAGCCGTTTTACTTATTTAAAAAAAATTCGTTTGGGCTTACCTAGTTATATATTTTTTTTACAGTTTTGTAGATAGTGTTTATACGCTATTTTTATTTCAAAAACTCTTCGTTAACTTGTAGTTTTTCTCCACCGTTAGTAGTGCAATAGTATATATAGAGATTTTGCAAAATTAATGAAAGTTAATTTCAAAATTTTGAAATAATTTTGAAATATCATGTCTTTTTTAACGGATTTATACTAATGGCGCAAAAAATACAAGTTAACAGATAGTTTTTGCAATACAAATAGCATAAAGAGACTTTCTTCAAAACTATAACAATGTAAATATTGTTTTTGCAATTTTTTATAATATTATCGGGATAGCTAATGCCAATGAAAAATAAATTTTAGTGTTGAAATTTGATTTAGTTCAAAATTAAAATTGATAGGTAAATATCCAATTTGCTTACAAAGTAATATGATATAATCAACATATTTAATATACATTGGCTTTTACTACATATTTTACATGCAAATTGTACGTAATAAAGGGTCCACATTATTAGAGTAATTATAAATTATATGTAAGACTGTACATATAAAATGTAAATTAACAAAGATAACTTTTGGACATATGGGTGCAACTAGAAAATTTTAATAGAGGGGCAACATTTTATACTAAAATAAAAAAATATGTGTCCACAAAATTTTAAATTGAATTGTGCATAAGCTATTGCAGATAATAATACGTTATCACAATAATTAAACATTAAAATATAATTGAACTAACTTCAAATTGTTCTTTTACTTAAAGAACAAACCGTTTGTCGTCGTGAGAAAGAAAGAGATCGAAATTTTTTGTAGCTGAGTTGAGAAGAAAGTATGAAACTCAAAATTATAAATTAATGTTAGCATTGTATTTATAGGGAAGTTAAAGATATACTGATCAGGAAATACAATTATCAAAAAAACAATATAAAGAAAAAATAAATAAATAGGAAATATGAACTTGATTTAATTATTAATATATTTATTTAGTATTGAGTTAACTTAATTACGTCTACGTCTATAGTGGATTTTTTTGATCCGACGTCTATAGTGATGATGTAAAATAATGTACTTTTACATTGCCTAATTAAATGCCATAAAATTAGGAAAAGTTAATATTATTTGTATATTTAATTTTCAAGAATTCATGTATATTGGAAACAAAATTCTTAGCAAATCAAGCATGGGACAAGTTAGTTATCTATGCATTCACTCTA
>JAYMTP010000142.1:0-44582 GCA_036897365.1 Geranium brycei
TTGTATTTCTTTAATTCATTGATATTTTATTAACTTCTTCTACAGGTATTTATAACCTGAGAGTTCCAAACTAACACAAGTGATCGGATATAAATCCTCATCTAGATAACTACAAGTTTAAATTCCAAAAACTAATAAATCAAATAACAATAATTATCCCGAAACAATAATTATCCTTTTCTTCTCTTCTCTTTAATTCCATATCTGATAAGTCTTGAATTGGACTCCTAACATACTACTTCAGTATTTGTTCTAGATGTTATATTTTCTGCATTTAGTTTACTTTTTCTCTATTTTAGGTATAGTTTACGAGAAATGGAAGATTTTGGGAGAGACCGAGTGATAATGCAATCAGAGAAAGGTCAAGAATCAGTAGAAGAACTTATTGATTCTCGAGTTCAGACATGTTTTTCTAGGACGCAGAATGCATCAATATCTATTCCTATGGAGTCCTATGAAAGGAAAACTAACCTTGTAGGCCACACTGCAGAGATGGGTGGTCTATTATATAGTGCCTGTAAACCTCAAAACCTTTTTCAGCGAAATCAATCTTTACCAGTGTCGCTAGCAGGAGAAACTGTGGTGCGAAAGTTTCGTTCATTTAGTGGAACTGAGCAGAATGGTTGGCCAGACAATACTAACGTCGAAAGAAATGAGCATCTACTGAGAAAAGCTTCAGGTGTATCTGATACCAAGGTGTTTTCTATCCCAAGAAATCAAAATTTTATTTCTAGCTGTCATATTGTTCATTTTGCTTGTGTTCTATTTGCTTATATGACGTGTTTTACGAGTCAATAAAAAAAATAGTTGCTACTACGTTTCCAAAATTTCTTTTATAATGTGATTTGCCATTGTATTGATACAACGATTTTTTTAAATGTGTCACTTGCCATGGCTAATTTTGTGTGGGGAAGTATATACTATCTCTGGACTCTTGCAGCCTTAAAGTGGGTACAGTAAATTAAATCAAAGTTTTGCTGTGTAAAAGAATGTTAAACTATAAGCATATTTTCATATTTCCGACTTTCTTGTTTTTTCTCCTAAAGATCTCATTCAATGTGCACTGTCCAATATGTGTCGGTTTGCATATATGAGCATGAAAGTATTCTATGATCTTATAAGGAAAATGCATTAAAAAATTTAGGAGCACTTTCGGTTGCAACAACACAATTTGCTTATCCTACTATTTGCTTATAATTCATAGTCATGATATCTATGCATCATATCATTTATGGTAATGGCCATTGACTACTTGGACTTATACAGTTTCCTGTTATTCTTGTTTGCAGTTCCATAATGATCTTCATGGGGATTCTAAAGGATGGGCAAGGACGATCTTTCATCCATATGTTTTTGGCGTCATGAACCCACATTCTAAGTTTGTTCGACGGTGGAACAAAATTTTTGTCATTGCTTGCCTGGGGGCAATATTTTTTGACCCAATGTTTTTCTTCTTGCTCTCTGTTCGACGGGTATAGTTCTGCTTGTTAAATATTCGAAGTCTCTTATTAGAGTGTATAATATTATTATTTACATGGATAGTTCTCCTGAATTGTTACTCTTGTTTTAGATGGTTGCTCTTGCTCAACCTTTGTACATTGTTTTTGTACTGGAAAACCATATTTATTTTTGAGGTTGTAGCATACTGTGCTTCTTGTTTGTCAATTTTGGACTTCCCAATATATTACATTATGTGAAATATTAGCCCATCTAAATTGCTTACTATTGTTGTGTGCAGGATCACGAGTGCATAGTTATTAACCGGACCTGGACCATGGTATTTGTGGTTGTTAGAAGCTTGTCTGATTTCATTTTGTTATTGAATATGCTCCTGCAGGTAAACTATTTCTTACTCTTATGGAAATATTGCTACATATCACTATATTTTATTTTATTTCAGAGAAAAATCCCTTTGTTTTACATATATATGTCTCCAATGAAACAGAGAGATAAATCCATATTTCTGAGATCTCTTGCTTGTGATACTTTGATAGAGAGCTGTAACCATAGTAATTTGTAAGCATAGATTGTAGAGCATATAGCTTCTTCATGTACTGAAGGGCCATTTGAGCTAATTGATGATATTTATATAATAAGGGAAAAATAGATTGTTTGAGGATGAGCTTTGACTTCACTTCAGAGGTTCTAGTCAGGGAAATAGCTTCTCTTAATGTGGGTTTACGGCTGTGTACATTATTATGTTCCCCAACCTCACAGTGGCGGAAGCATTTTGCAAAGGACTATTTTTTTTGAAATTTAATTTAATTTCAGTAGGAAATATAGATAAATTAAGTGGGGAAGTTAACACATGCACATTTTTACATCGTCCAGCCATGAATGCCTATATCCACTAGAGAAATGCCCAAAGCCAAAGGGCTTAAATTGTATTCTCTAACGTAAATTGTTGAGTACAATAAAACTGTATTTACTATGGTTATAAAATACAATCATAAAAACTTACAAAGGTATAATTTAATGATGTTTCTATCGGTTGAATGGTTGTTAAAATCCCATGATATGTTCTAACACTGACGACTTTAGCTATTGTATTGGATAACTAGCATGTCTTCTGGCCAGCTCGTGAAGGAGAGTGCTAAATGGACTGTGTGATGTGATCTTTGAGACCTTTTTAAATACTAATTCAGCTCTTCGACATAAAACTAAGCTTTTAGGTCCAAAGCTTAACAAACTCCTAGTTCACAACCAAACTGGTGGATTTAGAAACCACTGTAGCAAAAAGATACAATAGTTTCGTTGTTTTATCATGTCCAATGTGATAGAACAAAACATATTGATTTGGAGTGATGCTTTATAAATTGAAATCCAACAGTTTTCTTATTTGGCATAATCGGCAAACTCTTAAGGATTATTTTGCTGATGTATTTACCAAAAACATATCAAACTCTAGGATCAAATTGGATAGAAAAACAATTAACTTTAGGACTAATTTTGAATAAAACTAGGATTATTTTGGGAAAAAAAAATCCAAACTTACGATTAAATTGGAACATAATGTACTGAGGACTAAACTGGAGGGAAACCCAAGTCTAGGACTTGTCGAAACCAAACGCATAAATGTAGGACTATTTTGGAACATTTGCCTTGAGGGATTCATTGGACCATAAATACTCCTTGATTTTCTTTTTCTTTACCAAGAGATATGGCATGCCCTGATCCCATCCCGTCAGCACATAAAATTTTGGGAGGCCTCTTTTTGTTATTACTCTTTGGCATATTTGGCTAGCTCGAAACGCCTTGATCTTTGAAGGAGCTTGTGCTTCGCCAATGGTCACCTTCCTCAAAATCAAACACTTAGGTGTCTCAATTCATCTCACATGCTCCTCCGACTCAGAGGCAACCCGACTCGCTCTCTTGGCTTGGAATACCTCTCCTCTTTGCCAAGGTCCGAAGACTCTGCTCCCGCGTGACCTTTCTTAGACTTTCTTTCTTTCCCGGATCTTTTCTTGGCAGGCTTGGCGTTTTTGTTTTCTGTTTTATTCTCTGTTGATTTTGTCTTCTTTGTTTCAACTTCTTTCATTATTGTATTCCCCTTTTATGCAATAATAATTCAGCTTATCAAAAAAAAAAATCATTATCTCAAGTAACAGTTAGATATGCTAGTACTTTTCGGTTTAATTGCTTTAACTAGAACTCTTCCGCATCATGTCCCTTTTCAATCTCTGTTTTCTCTTTGGCAGTTTAGGCTGGCTTATGTAGCTCCTGATTCAAGAGCAGGAGGTGCTGATGAGCTAGTTGATCACCCAAAGAAAGTTGCATGGAGATACTTCTGTGGATACTTTTTTCTTGATCTACATGTGGTGTTACCAATTCCCCAAGTAAAGTATCATGAATATGTTCATAATTTGCAACTGCTTGATACTTACATTTATAAGGTTTATGTATGATAATCTTTTGGCTAAAAAGATGCAAGTGCTATATCAATAACCTGATGTGAAGATTATATATACCTGCACATGTATCAGACTAGAAATCATGGAAACAAATTCTATCATTTATAGTATCTTGTTAGGTCACTGCAACCAAGGAACATTTTAAATGACTTGCAGGAATATAAGGTTTACTTAAGAGTTTTTTCTGAGAAAAGCATGTTATTGTCTTTGATATAGCTGTGTAACTCTTAATATTGTTTGGTTTAGAGGAATGATGAACAGGCATCCTCAATTGACATCATCAGTTTAAGGATGGCCCTATTTGGTTTATTATTGTATTATGCAGTCTTTAAAGTACCATGTGGACATAGATAAATCTTGCTCTAGATTAGAAAGTAGACATTTTTGTTTTATGTGTGAGGGTTTGTTTTATATTACTTTTTATGAATTTCTCCCCATAATAATAGGGTTTGCATGGGGCTTCAAGTCTTTAGTATATCTCTCTTTGTGAACCCTTTGGAGGGGGATAATTTAGACTTGAAAAGAAAAGAAAATTAATTATCTGTAATGTATCTTGAACTTACATTTTTTATCATTAATGTATGACCAACCAAATATAGCATGTTTCAGGTGATTTGTAGTCAATTACTTATATATTTTGTTCACTAACTAGTACATATATGAAATGAATGATATGCAGATTGTGATACTGTTGGTCAAACCAGCGTACTCGGGGTCATCTGGAGCAAATTCTACAAAGAATGTTGTGCTGGCAGTATTTCTGATTCAGTATTTTCTGAGATTATATAGATTTCTACCTGTTTTTAGTCGATCACCATCTACCCTTGCAAGTATGTCGGCATGGGCAAATGTTGGCATAAACATTGTTGCTCTTATGTTATCTGGGCATACTATAGGTTCTTGTTGGTATCTCTTTGGGTTGCAGGTATATGGGATCATTATATTGTTGAAACATACTTGCGTAGCTTCCTCTGATGCAAATAATTTTTCTCCCATTATGGATTGCATATATTGAACAAACTACGATGCCTCTGCACTGCATGTGATTGTTTGTCATTTAGCACTCTTTCTCGTTACTCTTATAATTATTACATGCTTACTTAATGGTTCACTTCTTTTTCATTTGTGCTACTTTTCTTTTCTATGACAGAGAGTAGAACAATGTCTTCAAAAAGCCTGCAGTGACACTCAAATTACGTCGTGCGAGTGGATCATAGATTGTGCACTTAAGAACAATTTAAGGTATCAAAATGAATCAACATGGACAAAATGGTCGAGCAATGAGCTAGCTAATCGTTGTTTTGCCCCAGATGGTTTTACCTATGGAATCTTCGAGCAGGCTGTCAATCTTACCACTGAGGAATGCGATGGACTGTTTAGATATGGGTATTCATTGTTTTGGGGTATCCAGGTATGTATATTCATGTCTTAATTTAGGCCACATTTTATATAGCTGTCTGGCAATTCTCGTGCTGATAGCATTGTTTAAATGATGATTGAGAGGATCTTCAAACTCTATTATCATTATTTCGGAACCTACAAAGTGAAACACCCATGATTGACATTATTATCCTATGTCTGGTGCTTTGGAAAAGCAACTCAGCACTTTGGCCGGGAACCTAACGCCTGGCTATTTCTGGGGGGAAGTCATTTTTACCATGATCATCATGGGGGTGGGCATCTTGTTGTTAACTTTTCTCCTTGCAAGTATACAGAACTTTCTCCAAACACTTACCCAGAGGTAACTAGGCTGTCTACTAATAAAGTTTATTCTTATTTTGTTTACATGCCCAGCGTTACTACAGGCAAAGGTCATTTGATTCACATGCACACACACTACTACTAAGACAAATATTTTATATTTTCAATTATGCACTTACATCATACTATTATATTGCCAGAAGTCATGAAATCTTATTGCCGTTTCCTTCTTCATGCACACCAGAAGCTCTTTACTAATGACTTCGGTACCTGCAGGAGAGTAGAAATGTCAATTAGAAGACGTGACATAGAGCAGTGGATGAACCATCACCATCTCCCGGAAGAACTTAAAAGGTATTGTTCTGAAAACAGATAAATTTTGATTATCATGTGTTTCTTTCTCTGTTAAATAATGAAAGCATTAAGATAGCTTCATTCAGCTTGGTGCATCTTTAAAGTGACTAAATTGGTATCTTGTTGAACTTCATGAATACCCTTACATCACATTCTCATCAAAAGAATGGCAACATCTTTTGGAAATCCTGGTTACTTAGCATTAGAGTAATGAATCTCATTCTTACCACTCAAACAAACATAAAACATATGCATGCATATTTGTTCATTGGTCAAACCGGTTATGTAAATACTGAAAGTGTTGTTGGAGACTCAAATGCAAAACCCGTAGTAGCGGGAAGTAAAATGGGACTGTCTAAACCGTGAAAAGGGTTGCAGGACAGCAATGTAAGCGTTACAGTGAAGTGTTTCACCCTAGATCGTGAGAGTCTAGTAACCAAAAACATCAATAGCTTACCTCTGACCCAAGTAGCATGGGGGCACGTGGAGTCACACCTTTGATAAGATAATGAACATCATAAATAGTTTTGGAATGGCGACAACCATGTTAAAATTTCACATGTGAATTCATGTCCCACGTCGGATAAGTATGTAGTATAAGGAGAAGTTATATACACATTGGACTCAATACCTGATGGGCTAGTCTTTTGAGTCAGGCGTGAGTTTAAATATGTATGTGGGTTTTCCTTGTGGTGTTCTCTTCGTAACTTGGGAGTTATTGGACATTGACTGCCATAATTGTTCTTTCATACAGGCAAGTACGATTAGCTAAACATTATAACTGGGTTGCAACTGGAGGCATAAAGGAAGGATGGCACTGTGAGGATTTGCCCGAAGACCTTCAGAGAGACATAAGAAGCCATGTCTCTTCAAATTTGTTAAGAAAGTGAGTTTCACCATAGAAATCATAAATCGCTAGTTTACTTCACACGTTATTCATGTTTACTACTGGTTTCCCCGTAAGCCATGACACCTCCTGATCCTCCCCCTTCTTCAATCCTAGTTTTCAACCTCCCACCCCTCAATCCAGTAGTTTGGCTTCAAGATCTTTTTTCCAAGTGGCGGATATTAAGGTCCACTCTTTGGGCAACCGAGCTCATCTTGTCTCTTTCTCTTCTACGGACTCTCTTAAGGCAACGAGTATTGACGATTGGGGCAGATTCAAGTGACGTCTCATATTATCTTGTTGGTTTTATTTGTTACTCCTTCTGTCCTACGTATACTTTTGTTTTATAACAAAAATTAAAGATCAATGGAGTTAGTGTTTGAATTTCCCTAAAGGCCCCATGTGCTAACCTGAGCATAACTTACTTCTGAACAAAGAAAGTAGACTCGTTTGGGGGCAAACAGTTTAGGAAAGCAGGCCTCTCATCTTTTCACGGCGATAGCACGTAGGATTGCTCAAATGTTGCATGTTTACTAATTACTTCAATTAGAGATTCTTAAAACTATCCTCTTGCAGGTCCGTATTTTTTTCCCTAATAGAGGAACCCATCCTAGACGCCATTTGCGAGAGGCTAAGACAAAAGATATACATCGAAGGCAGCAAAATATTGTATCCAGGTGGTTTGGTCGACAAGATGGTTTTCATCATATGTGTGTGGGAAACAACTGCTCTCTTGGTGTCTCAAGCATTCTACTGTAAACGGAGGTATGTATAAATTTGGAGTTGCACTTGTTTGTAGTTCTTGACACAACATCATAATTTTTTTAGGGGGTAGTTGCAAAAATTGGCAATGTAGTGTCCATTTTTGCAAGTAGTGTCTCTATACTACGTTTATTGCAAAAATTTACCGTGAACTTGTTATTCTTACATAAGTTATCAGTACCTTCTCGGGATTCTTGTGAAACCCTCGTGTTCAAAGAGCTATGAGGTTATCTTTCTACACACACTCGATGTGCTATTAGAAAAATATGGACACAAAAATATCAGAGACTCTTCTTTATACGTTTCAGGTATGAATCGCCTTACTGGAGGACCGCTGCAGCGATTCGCATCCAATTAGCGTGGAGGTACAGGAAGAAACGTCAGGCTCGTACCCATACGGCATCTTCGTCTAAGCCCGCTCTTTCTTCAAGGTACTGGCATTTACCATAAGCAATGCATGTATGTAATAATCATGATCTGAAACTGGGAAAAAATTTGATTGTGTTTTTATTAGTACTGAGGAGTTGATGAATGATGTTATGCAGGACAATGCAGAAACGAAGGAAAAGGGGGGGATTGTGATCGATACGATGTATCAATACTCAATAGACTTGGGTTGTAACTTGTAATGATATTATTAGCAGAGATTGAGGTTTTGATGTGCTATGTTCATGTGTTTCACATATATTGGAATAGGTTATTTACGAAGTTACTTATACCTGGAATTGGCATTTTCTCACTTAATTATCTCTAGAATTTTTCTCACTATATCGACACACTATCAACCAAGAAAGTAACATCCCTTTCAAGACAAAAAATGATAGTCCGCTCGTGCTTTAAAATCTAGCTTTTCTCAATCCTTATCCGAGGATAAAAGGTAGTTGAAGTGTATTTTTTTATTTTACTCCATATATATTGATAAAGTTGTGATTGACTAATCAGCTGAATTTGATATTCACGTACGTGTATTTTTATAGGAATTGTTTTGTTGTGTATACAAAAAGTGGAGCAAGACACAAATAACAATCACAACAATCACATCTCCGTTTCTTCTTTGTGTTCATCAGATTCGATCAATGCCTCACCAATCGCATAATCGTCTAGGTACACTCGATCAGATTCGCTTATGTTCCATTTCCGATCTGCGATTCACATTAATCTTGCTTTGTGAATTGTGATCAATTTGTTGGAGAATTTTGACAGATGAGGCTCGAGAGCACTTGCTGGACGTGGCGCCCGAATCGCCGAAAATCGAGATCCGGAACCTGGTGAAGAGATCGGAGGGCTTCGGCGACGACGAGGGCGCGATGATCCTGAGCGGGATCGACATGGAGGTGGCGAGAGGCGCGGTGGTGGGGATCATCGGGCCGAGCGGGGGAGGCAAGTCGACGGTCCTGAGGGCGGTGAACCGGCTGTGGGAGCCTCCTCCGGCCACCGTGTTCCTCGACGGGAAGGACATTCTCCAGCTCGACTGCCTCTCTCTCCGCCGCAAGGTCGGCATGCTCTTCCAGGTTCCCGTGCTCTTCCAAGGTCGCCATATGTTATTCTTGTCTGTTAGTAATCATTCTGGATACTATACTCGTTGGGACAGACATGATTGTTACACTATGTTATTTCAAACACGATAAAATAAGATTTTCTGTTGGGAACTATGCTTGGATTTTAGTAATTATGTCGACGCGACGACCACGACATGATATTCTCTGCAGAATACTCTGTTTGGACGTTAGCAATCATGCATTGTTTTGTTCGTTCGTGTTGTGTGTTTGTTTAGGATTTGTGTTTTGATCTTGCAATTAAGTTTAGATCTGTGATTATTACGTTACATTATCACAGACACAACAAGACTGTGACATAAGATTTCATGTTAAGAACTATGCTTGGATTTTAATAATTAAGTCGACGCGACGACCACGACATGATATTCTCAGCAGAATACTGTGCTTGGATGTTAGCAATCATGTCTTATTCTATTCGTTTTTGTTGTTTGTTTGTTTTTTGATCTTGCAGTTGGGTTTAGATTTGTGATCCAATATAAGTGATTGTGTTCAGGTACGGTTGCGGATAACATAAGATACGGGCCACAATTGAGGGGGAAGAAGCTGAGTAACAATGAGATTCAGAAGTTGATGGCTCTGGCTGACCTTGATCCTTACTTTCTCAACAAGAATGGTGCTGAACTATCCGTTGGTCAGGCTCAAAGAGTTGCTCTTGCCAGGACTCTAGCTAATGAACCAGAGGTAATATTTCAAGACTTATACCAAAGAACAAACATATCGTGTAATAAGTACAAAGTCGTTAGTTTCCGGTAATGTTATTTAAATTACAGTCATGGTTAATTGCAAAAGGTAGCAATCAATTTACCATGTTTTATTTTGTTGCAAAATGTGAATATTTGTCTGAAAAATTATGAAAATATCCATGATATTAATTTTTTAATGAAATAATAATTTCACTCGAGCATACTGGAATTCCTCTTCTATGCACGCCGTAAATGTTCGTCCGCGAGACTTTAGATCTAGACGAGTTTGAAATCGATCTCGAGATAGCTCGACTCTCCCTCCTCATCATGCCTCCTAACTGGTCTAATTCCCTCTTTTCGTCGTCGTGTTATCAAAAACGTAGGTATGAGATGGTTGACCGCGGAAGAGAAAAACCGTCGAACTCAGAGTTGAAATTAAAAAAACAATTCAAATTCCAATTAAGTGTTTGTTATTTTTTTGAGAAATCTACACTTTTTTACAGTTACATTTGACCATAAAAAAAGGTACACAACTACTTTTTATAAAAATGAGATAATACACCGTCACTTTTTACAGTTTACCTTTAAATTATTGCAGGAAAAAAAATATTTCATAGGTTATAGTACTTGATATGCTAGTATGCTACTAATAGGTGATCATTTTGAAATCTGCATTGTTGGATCCTATTTGTTCTCGTCTCTTGAAATTGTGTACCTTGTTTTTGGAAAGGTATTGCTTCTGGACGAGCCAACAAGTGCCTTGGATCCGATATCTACACATAACGTGGAGAATGTGATCGTGAAGCTGAAGAAGAATAAAGGACTGACAACAATAATGGTGTCTCACAGTGTGAAGCAAATCCAGAGAATTGCTGATGTTGTATGTGTTCTTGTGGATGGCCAGATTGTGGAGATTTTGGAACCTAACAAGCTCTCTGAAGCAAAGCATCCCACAGCCTTAAAGTTCCTTGAACTCGCCTCTTAACACCTTTTTCCTCTGCTGTATATGTCGATCTTCACGGATGTGTTCAATTTATATGTCATCGTTCTTCTTCTTGATATCCATCCGTGAGACTTCAAATTCAGACAAGTTCAAGCAAAGCTTGAGTTCCTTCTCCAGCAAGCTCAACCTAATCCAACTCTCCCTCCGAGCTAGTTCGACTCTCCCCTTTTCGCTATCGTTCAGCAGGTCGAGAAAAGTCAGCCGGAGAAGAAGAAAACTCTAAACATCCAGAGTTCGAGCTAGAAAAATTTACTTTTAACCTTTTTCCATAAATTTCGTCATTTTGTATAAATTTACCTATTATTCAAGAAAATGATAAATTGACTACTACTTTTGGCCATAAAAGTACACATATCATGTTTCTGCAATTAACTCTTCTTACCATTATGAAATCTGAGCGGACACGAGAATGCTAACCATTTAGCGCTGATTTCTGGTTGAAACTATCCTTCGAAAGAGCTCAATATTTGTACAATGGTCCTCATGAGATGGATGCAAATCCAGTAGCAGAGTCACTGTCCTCTGATTCGAACCAGCATCAAGTCTTTGAATATTTACCTAGAATCAAATCACAAAGGGTAAGAACTCGATAGGGATAAAAAAGTAGAGGGAAAAAAATTTGTTGCTCGTTAGGGAATGAAGATTGGCACCGTTGAAAAGGGGGTTATGTGCATACGAAGACTCTTGTAGCAATGGAAACAGTCCTTCCTCTCCCCCAACGCTTGATTCGGAAATTGTGAAGAATTTATTATCTGGATCGAATAATGAAAAGTTCATAGAATGTGTTATGGTATCAGATGAGTGTAGCATAACACATCCCTGGAGCTGCTGGGACGAAACAGGCCAGATCAGTGCCTCTGAGCAATCTTTTCCGGGAGAAACTAGCGAGGAACTTGTGCACGCAAAGCTCTCAGCAGAGGCCCCTGCTGGTTTTCCAGGGTAGGGATGATGAGGCTTCTTCTTCGGTCTGTGAGGAGGTATGCTGATTCTCTTACTGGCGCATTTCTCAGGACCAACCTCAATCTGTGAATTATAAAAAAAAAAAGTAGATGCATTCCTGAAGGGTTGTTGTTCTGTATTTGAAAACTAATCTGGACAGCAGTTCTGGTACCTATGTGTTCTGCATGAACACCAGGGGCTCTTTAAGCGCATACAGTCATGATTTTTGTGCTATTTATGCATATGAATTATCAGATAGCAGTCTTACTTTCAATTTGGTGCCAGTTGCGCCCGTGTAGCTCTATTCCTTCGAGAAACTTGCAGTGCTCTTCACTTGTCCACTTCTCTCTTCGTTTTGTAATTCTATAAGGCTTCCTCACCTGTCCAGCCAGAGCATAGCATAACTTGGGTTTGGTTTTTGGACCTCTAGCCAATTTTCAAGCAAATAAAGTCGAATCATATTTACCTGAGCAGCCATTGTTGGGAAAAAGGAAACAGAATTGATCCTGTCAAAGAGAAATAGATACTTATTAACAGCATCCTAAACAACTTCCTAGCAAAAACCCAGGAAAATGTAGTTTACAAGAGACACTTATGGACTTCAGAGTAGACAAGTACCAGTAGCAAAAAAAGAGAATATAAGTCATGGCATAGAACAAAGGCCATGAATCTTCTCAAGCTTATATAGAGGACAGGCTAACCATGCAAAGCTGGTGCACGTAAACTGACTCATGATACTACAATTCTGAAACAGCCAAAGGGACTGGCAGATCCTGAAAGCACAATCTAATCCATTGTTTGGTACCCATACAACATGGATGCCTGTGAGCCATGAATTGAATCCTTCTATATAATTTGGAGCCACTAATTTGAATTAGGTACAAGAGACAGCTCAAATCAAATGTGTGGCTGAGGCACAATGGCATGTACCGGATCAGAACTTGAGATGGTTCTGTTCTGCAAGTGCCTGGCCACCACTAATCCATGATCATACTGCAATCACTTGCCTTAAGTACGCAATTCCCATCTACTTGGTCACAAAACTTGTATAGCCACAAAAATGTTACGTCAAATAAAAATTATTCAAAAAAGAACGAGAATCATTTGCTAATCTTGACAGTGCCGTAAAAAGTAGGTAGATACTATAATTGTTATCAATACATTGTTTGTCTACAAATAGAGACTCAAAGAGTTTGGATCCCTCCTCCGATGTCTTGAATTCAAAATTTGGGGGTTGCGGTAGAATAATTCTACGCACAGAGCATGCAAATGATGCTAACTTGTAGAAAAGAATGCCTGCCTTCTCTATTTCACGGGGAATGAAATGAAATTACAGATCTCACACTAAAGAAAACAAGTTAAAACCAAAAACTCGCGATGGAAAATTGCTACTAGTATTGCGGTCTTGGATTTGGCTTAGGGCTCCCTCTCGGTCTTGCAACTTCCACAAATATTACTCTGCCATCCAAAAACTGGAGGAAATGTGTGTTTCCAGTTAGCGTTTTGCAACATGCAAAGAATAAGTATGCAAATGGAATCCTGAAACAGAATTTAAACTCTTTCGAATAATTCTTAGAGAGAGAGAGATACCCAGTACCAACCTTTCCGTGCATTCCCTCAATGGCCTTTTGAGATTCCTCATCGGTAGCATAACCGAGAAAAGCAAAACCTCTGGGTCTGTTTGCAATCCTATCCATAACCAGATTCACTGAGAAATAATGAGATCATACATCACATATATCCGACAAAACAATATGAAGATATAGGACAGGATATAATATCTTGATCCTCACCTTCCACGAGCTGGCCAAAGTCTTTGAAGGCATTTCGCAAACTCTCTTCTGTGGTACGGAAAGAGAGACCTGCTTACAATAAAACATGTAACAGAACATTACAAGCTTAGCATAAATAGTTAGCTGGACAACAAATTTCTTAAGTTTTTGGATTTACTTATGGCATGAATCAACTTTAAGAATGGGTTAGCTTATTAAGATTCAATAGACTGTGTTAACCTGATATTTAGCAGCCGATATTTACCATTATTGACAAGTAGGAAAGTTCATAACCATTATATTGTGTTACATTTAAAGAAAACTCGAGTATTCTACATATGCTAACAACATATAAAAAATCATCATTGTATCTACTACTCAAGGGTGAGTGTCACTGCATTGTTAAGGCATCTAATTTACAACGCAACTAAAAGAAGAAAAGGACGGACCTCTCTCTTTGTTTTAGGCTCGTCGTAAAGAAATGACGACCCTATGCAGTTAATCCCATTAGCCTCATATGAGAGTAAAGGAAAGTTGAAAGTGGACACTATATTTTGTGTGTGATTTGCATGTGGAGAGTGATTAAATAGGTGAGAGAAAGAAACAGACAGCCATGAAAACATGTATACAAAGAAAATTCCTAAATGAAAGCAAAAGTGACTCAACACCCAAAAAATCTGATTGCTTTTGTTCTGCCAATAACTACAGAACATACACACTAGAGCAGCTTGTTGAGTTTAGAAAGTGCTTTTATGGCCAGAAAACAATCATGTCAGCTGATAATCAAGACACCAACATTCAGTAGCAGAACGCCATTCCATAGAAATAGTGTAAATAACATGACCAAAAATCTTTAGCCACATATTGTGCAACAAAAGATGAGGGGGCTGATATCACAACCCGAAACAGAATCCTATTAAACCTAGGTTGGGTTCGGGTAACTTTTTGGTTTGGAATGGGAATGGCAATATCATTCCCATTCATATTGTTTATATTAAAAATTAGAAAAAATAATTTATAAGTTAATCTCGTGTAATTTTCTAGCTGAACATGATTATGAATTGAAAAATAGGAAAAGGCAAGAAAATGTGAATGAGTTCGTGTTAATCCAAACATTAACAACAACAATCTCCCTCTCAATAGCCAATTCCCATTCCTGAACAAAAAAAAAAATCCTTATCCAACCACTACCCAAATCCTTCAGACTCTCAACCTCAATTACTGTAAGTTGTGCTTAAGGGTTACAGAGAAATGCTCCAAACCCAGAAATATAACTGTTCTTGTAAAATCTATCCCCTTCAAAGTTTCAACCATCCACACACATTTCAGTAGACCCATTAATCACCAATACAACCTCTAAGGCCAATCTAATTCTAAATCACAACGTTCCAAAAATGACCATTTTCAAATTTCCAAACACCCTTCCTTGCCAGTCAAGTCAACAAGACCAAACTCAGCAAAAGAAAACACCTAAATCAAACCCTAAATCACAAACACAAAGGAAAATAAACAAACTCATAATAAAACACAAAGCATTCATAATCATATACTGTAGATGCGAAGGAAAGAGACTGAGAAATGAGAGCTAAGCTTTGGCTAACCACTGATGTAGAGCCTGGTTGAAGGAACTGAGCTCTCTGCCTCTGAAGAAGAAGCACAAGCCACAGCAAAACGAGCGTTGGGTCTGAGACTGAGTGACAATGAAGGAAATTGGCCCCTTCTTCTCCAGAAATTACAGTTATTGCCACTGGAACCAGAAGAAGAAGAAGAGCTCGAGCAGTAGCGATGAGCTCTCGGAGACTGAGTTTGGAATCGGAAGAGAAAATCGCTCCTCGTCGCTGCCATCGCCATTTTCTTCTTCCCAAGCCAAGTGTGAGCTCTCTGTGTTTACTTATCCAAGAGAAAGCCTTCCGTCATCATCCATCGTTGGATGTCTTACACGTGTCCATTCACAAAATCAACGGTCAAATTTTATTAATTTTTATGATCTCTCTGATAGGTTGTCACATTGCAAATATATCAACTACTATATGTGTAGAAAAAGAGTTTAGTGATTTGCATCTCTTGCATGGTCGAAATAAGAATCTCAAGTTATTGATAGATTCAAAAAACTTAAAACGATTGAACTGAAACCTCTCGATCACTACTTAAAATAGGGATGAGAATGTATCGTGTTTGGGTTGGAATTTTTCCGTTCACAAAGATCATTATATTCGACCGGCCATTCTTTTCAAATGATTTTCATATCAGACCCGACTTCAACATAAAACAAGTAAATCAACTGATTCATGCCTCACATGTTTAGTATTATCTTCTTTTTTACAATGAACAAAAGGTTTTATTTGTAAATTTTGTTTTTTTAGGGATAATCTCACCCAGTTACAGTTAATTTGACATTTTTCTCAACTAACTACAACTAATGTTTTTTTTTGTTTTGAGGCGTGCGTTGAGTTTTCTTTTCTCACTTAGCCTATTCCGTTAAGTTTTTAGTTAAGGGTAAATGTCACAAAGGTACAGTTAGTTTTATACGTTTTGCAGCCGAATACAACCAAAACTTAAAAACTTTGTTTTAAGATCAGTTTGTTTTGGTTTTGTGTCAAGTTAGACAAAATGGTTAAGTTCCAGTTAGTTTTTAGTGTGAAATGACAAAAATACCCCTCATTGTCATTCGCATTTTCAAATGCATGCCCCTCAATGCTTTGTTTCTCTCTACCATCTGTGTATCTCTCACCCACATATGGTAGAGAGAAATAAAGCACTGAGGGGCATGCATTTGAAAATTTGAATGATAATGAGGGGTATTTTTGTCATTTCACACTAAAATTAACTGAAACTTAACTATTTTGTCTAACTTGACACAAAACCAAAACTAACTGATCTTAAAACAAAGTTTTTAAGTTAGATGTATCCGACTGCAAAACGTGTAAAACTAACTGTACTTTTGTGACATTTACCCTTTAGTTAATTTTGAATATGAAATTCCTAAAACACCTTTGATGGTCGTTCAAAATTTCAAATTATGCTTTTCTCTCTCCTCTCCTTTCCTCTTCTTTTTGTCTCTCCTCACCTTCCAATGCTTGTACTCAAATTATTTTCTCTCTCCTTACCTTTCAAATTATGCCCCACTCTCTTCTGTTAAATTATTCTTGTTGTGAATTTTCATTTGTTGGTTTGATCTTGGATTAGTTCATTTGGCTATTTTCTATATTTTTGGTCCATGGGTGGATTGGTACTTAATATACCAATAGTTTGCTTGAAGGAACAAGAAAAAGAGAAGCGTGGAGTATTGTATTTATGAACTGGGTATTTTGAAATAGAAGGAAATAAACTAATGAATAGAGCTTGAAGAAATGTTGGAGAATTGTGCTTATGAATTGGGTATTTTGGTTTTGGTTGATTCACAATTTTGTTTAGGAATTTTGTCTGGATCATGTATTTGTGTGGTTGTTTGGCGTGGTTGCTTGATGATGGAAACAAAGAAAAATGAAGAGAAAGAAGAAATAGAGTTCAATGGCACAATTTTGAAAATTTGAAAAACATAGAGGAGTATTTTGGTCATTTTATGTTGAAATCTAACGTTGTTAAGTTAAAACTAACAGAAAATGTAGTTAAGTGAGAACAGATAAACTCAACGCACCTCTCAGAGTAAAAAAGCATTAATTGTACTTAGCTGATAAAGCTGTCAAATTATGTGAAATTATTCATTTTTCTATAAGTCTTATTTGTAAATTTTGTTTTGGGATACAGGAAATGTTAAACCTACTTAATTCGAAGCGTGAAGGTGGCGATGATGACATTATCATTGTCTCGACAACGTCGTCGATCTCTAATTATAGATTTTCAAATAATTTATTTTCTAAAATACAAATAAACAATTTAGCTATTTCACGTTCAAATGAACGGTAATGTCATCGTAATTGCACAATGAGTTATAATTGGTCATAGTAATGACAATACTACACATAGTAACACATAATCTTCTTTTTATAAGGTATATATTTATGTGTCGTGGGCTACGATATGAATGAAGCATGCGGGACAAGACAAGATGGACACACACAGATTGATTCAGATTCAGAGTATGGAGAGCAATTACAAATACAATATCCACAATCTGATCAAATCAATCTACAATGCAACCTTCTCACTTCTACAATGTATCTGTGACTCTCTCTCCGGATTGAGTCAAAACCCATCAGTCACCCACATTCTATAAGGGAAAGGGTCACCCATATGGACATGATACATTGTCAATTTCCAAGGATTTGTAGGACATTTTGGTGGTTTTGATTGGTGCACACAAGGTGATCGACGTTATGCCCCAAAGAGATTTTGTGTTGTGACAATTGCTTTCATTGATTTGTTATTATGCATTTGAATATGTAAATGTGGGTTTTATTATGAAGTGAAGCTTATAGATGGATTGTCATGGAGGACTCTGCATTTTGATCGATGCACACAACGTGTTCGATGGTATGTCTCAAAGAGGTATTATAGTGATCGATATATTTTGAGTGATCAGATGGTTCAAGATTGAAATTATATTATCTCAACTCACAATAATTTGAACTCGAAAAAAATAAGCAACTCGTGTTAACCAACCTGGTTAGCACCGGTGAAATGCTAGTACATAAGAAATTGTAAGTAAATAAAATCTTTCAATCTAATAATTGGGTTGGTCTTGTACATGTCCCTTATGCCATATGATTGGTTGATCTTATGGCCAGGGTTGTTTATTGCAGAATCTACTAGAATATTGAACTCTTTGAAAGTAATCTTCAAGAAGATCCAAAAGCTATATGCCATATTGAAGGTACCTAAACAGTGTTGTCCTTCTAATAATCGCAGTCACTCTTGCACTTCTCAATTCTCATACACTTTTGTGAATATTTATATAAGAATGGTAATGCAACGAGTTTTGCTATCCTTATTCCTATTTTAATAGGATCGAGAATATTAAATTTATGTCGTGTTCAGAGTATTTTGTATGTGTAAAAAAGACAACGAGACGTGTTTATTTATTCTTGCCCCAACCCCGATCGGTTCAGGAGCTCTGAATATCAATATGATTAAAATATTGTCAATCCTAATATTTTATAGTGATAATTACAATTTATTGTACCCATTATCACCGATTTTACCATTAGCTACACCTGATATAAAAAGTTTAATCCAATTTTTTCATTTCTTTTTTAAAAATTACATCACTTTCTCTATCTACCCATAAACTCACCCCACCAAAATACTTTGCTGAGCCTCAAACCCTGATCTGAAGCCAAGAAGCGGGCAGTGCCAACCACTAGGCCGCGCTCAAACTGGTAATTTTTTCATTTATTTATGTTTATTTTTTATTTTTAGTACATCATTACAATCATTAGAATATTAACTCATTCAAACTTTAGTAAATTTATTTTTGGGTTGGATTTGTGATTATTTTCAACAACAAAATTGAATCAAATCCCAAGGTCTCAACACCATAAGCCAACCCAAGTTAGAAAAATCTGGCTGTGATGGGGTTCTGAGCACCAATTGCTCAATTTCCTTTCTCATCACCCTCCTCCGAACCCTAAATTGCATATAACCAATTTCGGTCTGAGCTCCGTGATGGAGTCCTTCAGACCGGGTTGATCGTTGTGCTCTTTCATGTGAGATGAGTTACAGAGTTTCAAGGATGGGGAAGAATATCCTTAGAGTCATTTCTGTCTTTTCCAAAAATAAAAAAGTCCATCTAAACTTTAACGCACAAGACCAAAGTATAACAAAATAACGAATAAATAAACTGAAAATAAACTTTTTTAATAAATAAAATAAATTATAAAACGCGTCATAACGAGTGTTATCCCGAATTTATATTTATGGGTCACACTCTCATGGAAATTGTACTTCGAAAATAATTAAAGTTGAAACTCTGGTCTATTGACCACAAGATTTCAATGGCTTTACCATTGGATTGTGCCTTAGGTGTGTTCCTTGTGTGGGAATAATGATGAGAAGTTGACTGAAAATCATCTTCCTCGACTTGTTACATACATATATGATTGATGGAAAGGGTAAAATAAAGCCATGTCCACAAAATTATTGCCTCTTTGTTGCTTTCTGCACATAATGATTAAAATACACTTGTGCTCTTTCATGCCTTATGTTAGAAGAAAATATATGGGAACGAATTTAGTGATTTTGTCTCTTCAAATTTCTAGATTTAAAATTTATATATTTTTATAAATTATGGGTTCGAATTGAATTTATCATCTGGCCCTAAAATTCATGGGAGGCCTTCGTTATTTAAAAAAAGGTTAATCACATTTTACTATACTTATTTTCAACATTTTTACAATTTAGTAATATTTTTTATAAAAATATTCGTCTGTGTTCATCTAACTACATTTTTTACAATATTTTAACACCGTTAAATTTTATTAAAATATAAAATATCTAAAATACTCTTGAATATTTATCGAATTCTCATAATATGTCATTCATTAGAGTAAATTGTACTAAGATATTTATGTTACTAATTATTGCATTATCAGGTCCAAGCCAAGTCTGTTGCAGCCTGGCCCGAATGGATTATCCATCTAAAAATACTTAAACACGTGTTCCATTTGGAATATAATATGCAACTAATTATTAAAATTGATTTTTATCAGATATATATGACGGATTTAGAATTGTTTTTCAATCGTTTGGCGGCATTTGAATGAGTATATGAGTGATTTAGTACTTTCTTTTTTATATCATTTTAAAATTGATATTTTTTTATTCGTAACTACTACAAATTTACTTTTAAGGAAGGGAATTTTTGAGATGTTTTAGAGATTTTATATTGAGATTGACGTGTATATAAGAAAGGAAATAATAATCTCAAGTTAGACCATAGATACTAATATCCAACTTGCATAAGTATCATGGAAGTATCAACATATTGGGTCCAAATCCTGTATTTGTCTCGGGACCAACGGTGCAAATGATAACTTATTTTGCAGTCAACGGTGTAAATAACTACAAATAGTGAGGCCGGCGGCGCAAATGACAACTCGTCTCGAAGCCGACGGCGCAAACTAATACTCGTTTTGAGTCCAATGGTGCAAAATAAATCTCGAGGTCGACGATGTTATGCACTACCCTCTCATGAAAAAAAAAATATAAAATGAAATTAATTATACCTCAAATATGACATGCCCACCAACCATAAGCACTTGTGGACGAGTGGGCAAAACCACAAAATAACTTATGTTTAATCAATAATCAACCCGGTTCACTCTTATACCATGTAAACGAGGTAAATTCTTGCAATGTTTTATTTCATAGTCCTAGGAGGATTTTATACTAAGATTTAAGTGTATAAGAAAATAAACTTAAGTATGTATAATTTCTTTAATAAATTATAATATTCGTAAATTAAGTCAATGGTATTATGTACTGAAATCGCTCATAGTTTTTGTTGATTGCTTTTGATTTCCGTCAATATTGGAAATAATTTTTAATTTGAAATGTTCATATCTCCATTTTGCAATCTAATTTTTATAAAGGGATAATGATAGTTTATTACACCTAATTATGTCAAATTGACATTTTCATACTCCTAACTAATTTGTTCTATTTTTAGTATCATAATTGTCATTTTGGGACAACCTACCCCTAAATTACCTAAAATATTTAAATTACCATTGGTTTAAGAAACCAAAATTGAACCGGTTTAATTTGGGTTAATTTCGACTAGTGAGCTCCATTTTTCCGAGCTCACCTCTTCCATTAAATATTCTTATACATTTGATGATGAATATTATTAAAATTTCCTTTACTTATTAATTATTTAATTATTAATGACTAATATTTAATTATTAATAAACAATAGTTTCTAACTTATTACTTAATAAACAATAATTTAACATTTAATAAATAATAATTTATGATTTAAAATAACTTGTAATAATTTGAAATTTATGATTTATATTAATAACAATTATTATTATTTACTAATAACCATTATCATTGTTTAATAATAACATTTTTTCCTTATTAATATATATATATATTAAGATTTTATATTAATAATTACAAATATATTAGTATAAATTATTATATATTAAGTAAACATTATTAAACTTATAATTTATTACAAATAATTTAATTTTTTTAAAAAGTCACACGAATGATCCGCCTCACCTCCGTTTCTGGTCACCTTCGCCCTACTGCTCAAACACTGCTATAGGTCACGAAGTGTAACAACCAGGACGCCGAGAAGACAAGCCACGGAAATCACCGGAATTGGTTGCCGAAATCGACGTAACAATCAACAATAGGAATCACAAAAAGGCTCAAAACAACAACTCCCAATCGCCTTCCAGTCTGCCTCTACCGCCACAAACATTGCTGGAGGTCTCGAAAAGTCACTGAGAAAGTAGGTTAAAGACGTTGACAAGTTAGCAAACCGATTATTCTCTCTAACTCGTGTTGAGCTCTTCGGTCCAAATATGTTATGAAGGTTGCGAAATCACAACGATAGTGAACAGTGACTCTTAATAAAACATTTATGAACTGAATTGACGCTTAAAATAATAAACCATATAGTGAATTGAAAATGTGACATAGCACACCGCGGTGAACTGAAATTATCTTCATCTTCTCAACAAGGTTTGAGTTTACAACTCATTACTGCGAATGTGAGACTTAAACCTTCTCTAAATCACAGTTATCGTACTGATCTAAATATATTAATAAGTCTAGATCATGTTCGTAATGTCTAAGTTTCGTTTGTTAGAAGATTCACTAATCGAGCGGCCTATTTATTAGTTAGAGCTGCTCAATCAGAATTGATTTAAACTGCTGAGTATGTACTCTTAGATTTAGACATTTTTGTGGCCGAAATGGCCTAATGATATATGCTTTGCTGGGTTTGTCAAAACAAGAAGGGTGTTAGATTATAAATCACGTAAACAACAGTAAAACATGCTAAAACGGTACATAATACATTATTATTGTTACAACAACAGTACTTTTATTAATTTTCTTTTAAAATATGACGATTAATAACTACGGACAACAACACATTCACTTATCGACCTTATTGTATGCAGCAAAGCAACGATAAAACTACAAGAATATTATTCTCTAATTTGTAGGACACTGAAACATACAAAAATCATGACTCACCAGCCCCTCCTATATTTATCTTCACATCGTATTTCGCTAGAAAAATAATCAAAATATTAAAATTTAAATAGATTTGTTTTCTTTAACAAATAGGTTTCAAAATACCAATCATCAATTTTAACGAGTAGGGTTTGGCCAAACTGCACCTGCTCACTTCGAACGGATGCCCGACCTGCTCAAACCCGTTTACAGTGAGAGGTGTCTGATCCGCTCGAACCCGCCGGGCACGTTTTTATTCTGTCCGAAACTCAACCCAAAAAATAATACAAAATAAAAAATATTATTTATATGAAATTTAATTTTTATACAGCTTTTTAATTTTATATTATAATATAAATTTATAAAAATAAATAAATAATGCGGGTGCCAGTCAGAATCAGATCGGGTATAAATTAACCCGAACCCGTAAAAAAATTCAAACACAAATTTTTTTGGGGTTCGCCCTTTCGATCCGGGCGGGTTGGAAACTTTTTTGCAACCCCTAATTTTAATCCGATTAATGGTAACAATAAAATTATAGTAGGTCACATGATTATAATAAAAGCACTAGAGAAAAATAAACGGTGGATGATTGTAGACAAAAGGCTGGCACGCAGATCTGACCGTTCGTACCCAAAAGTGACGTACATCCACCAACGGTCGGATAAGAGAGTGGTCACCACCCGTACCACTACTCACAGTGCCAACCAATGAAACATAAACAGAGAAAATAAAAATCTAGAAAGCACCAAACCCAAAAATTATTATTATTATATATTTCCCTAATTACACAAAAGCCCACGAAATTAACATATATTTACACCTTTCTCGCACACATAATCAGCTTGATTAGTCACTGTTTGGCAAATTAACTCGGTTTTTTGTGCCGCAACAACGAGGCGCGATCCTGTACGGTGAGCACACACTGGCGAGGGCACGATCGTAATTATCGGGCCTGGGCTGTGGTGATTGTCGCGCTGGCGAGCAGAGGCAGCGAGTACGTGTTTATTCGGGAGACGAGGCGCGTGGGGGTCTTCGGGCACTGCGGTGCTATCGATACCAGTCGTGGCCAATCATGTGACTCGCTTTTTCTTGCTTACTCCACCTGCCACGTGGGAAAATCCACGTCAGCGTGTACTAGATACAGTCAGCTTTATTTATGTTTTACCGATGATAGAGAGAATTTACAATAAACAAATTAATTAAAGTAATTATATGGATAAAATATAGAGTACGATTCAATAAGGTGCATCCACCGAATTTAAGACCATGACTTAAAAGTTGTGAATTAAATGGTTTGACCGTTTAATTAAAGTTGTAGTCAAAAGGTTTTGAGTACTTATTAGTCATTATGATAATAATTAATATGAGTATAATGATCTTAAAAATATGTATTTATTGTACTTTTTAGTATATTAGTTATTGTTTTTTTTTGAAATGAAATATTTCATTTAAATTGAGTGGGACAATCCCTAAACAGTACAAGAAACAAAAGCTTCATCCGGAGGTTGAGATTTGAACCCTAAACCTAAGTCAAAAAAACAAATTTTTAACAAATCCCTTAACCACTGGACCAACTCATAGTAGTATTTATAAATTTGAGGGCTAAAATATCTTATATTAATCTTTTTAAAAATATAAGTTTTTACAAAACAAGCATGATTAAATAATCATATAGGCTATAAATATAATATCAAGGTGAGAATGGCTTACGTGAAAATCACTCATTAATGTGTACACTATAACTATTTTAAGTAATTGAATTAAATTATTAGAATAAATAGTTGAGATTAAAACATATTATTAATGATAAATAAATTATATTAAATTTAAAATTACTAAAATTACATTGTTCTCAATATCCCCTCAGCTTAAATTTAATCTTAGATCTATATCTTCTTGGTTAATCTAGAGACTAAAATTGATTCATCCTTCTCATTCAAGTAATTATTTTCATCCAAGTAACCGTATAGGCTATATGTTAAATACTAATACGTCAAAAAATAGTTTTAACGAAAATTTTATGTTAAAATTATAAATTAAACTTGAATTTCATGATCTTATGGAATTTACAGTTTTTTTTTTTAAATTTCAAATTCAGATATTTTATATAATGCTCAAATTCTATTTTTCGGAGAGGATTTTTGTAAATAAACGGTTAATCATCTTACAAAACCTACATGAAAGGGTTTCATGTGTTTGCGCGATGAGATGGTGCCACGTAGGATGCCACGTAGGAGAGAGACGTGGTGGGGTCGGGGGTTGGGGACAGAGTGGTCATTTTCAAGCACCAACGCTTCTCAATAAGATAGGGAGGTAGTGACTTTATATGGCTGTTGAGTTGAGGGTGTGGAGAGAGAAAGCGAGTCTCTGTGCTTTTGCTATAATTTCTCTTCTTTTTCCACTCTCTCTCTCTCTCTCGTCGTCTCTACGGTGAAGCGAGCGAGTGTTTGGGCTTTTCCGGCGGCGCTGGTAGCTCTCAGGTGAGGATCGCCGGCCTTTTCTCTGACCTAGTTCATCGATTTTGAGGCCGATCTGTTGCGGTTGCTCTGGTTTTGGCCTGGTTTTGGCCGTTTTTGTTTCCGATCTATCTTGTTGCTCGAAACGTACTGTAATGGCTGTGAAATGTGGTGTGTTGCTGTGTTTGGATGAGATCGTTTGGTTTCGTTCTAGGATTTGTGGTTTTGCGCTCTTTTTCTCCGATGATTGAGTGTTTAGGGTTTTGAGCTTTTGAACACCGTTTTTTGCGTTGTGAAATCTTCTTCGTGCTTTTGGCTGTCCTGCTCTGATTTGCTTGATTTCCGTATGATTTGTTCATGTTCTGAGAATTTTTTGAATGATTTGATCTATATTTGTGCCTGGCCTTTTCGCTTTCCAGTAATGTGGAAATTGATTTTTGGTGAAATTATATGTAGAGAAATATGTATTCTGGTCTGCGCTTTTTCTCCGATGATTGAGGGGTTAGGGTTTTGAGCTTTTGATTAACGTTTTTTTTGTTTGTAAAATTTTCATTGTGCTTTTGTTTGTTCATGCTTTGATTTGCTCTCTGTATGGTTTATTTATGTTCTGAGAATTTTCTGTTACCTTCAATGATATTTGTGCTTGGCCTTTTCGTTTTTCAGTAATGTGGAAATTGATTTTAGTGAATTTATATTGAGAAATATGTATGCTGGTGTGCTCTCTCTCCGATGCTTGAATGGTTAGGGTTTTGAGGTTTTGAGCTTCTGATTAACGTTTTTTTTGTAAAATTTTCTTTGTGGTTTTTGTTGTCCTGCTCTGCTCCGCTTGATTTCTGTATGATTTGTTCCTGTTCTGAGATTTTTGTCACCTCCAATATATTTGTGCTTGGCCTTTTTGTTTTTCTATAGTGTGGAAATTGATTTTTGGTGAATTTATATTTAGAGAAATATGTATTCTGGTGTGCTCTTTTTCTCCGATGATTGAGTGGCTAGGGTTTTGAGCTTTTTTGTAAGATTTTTGTTGTGCTTTTGGTTGTTCATGCTTTGATTTGCTCCATTTATGTATGGTTTATTTACATACTGAGAATTTTATGTTACCTCCCATGATCTTTTTGCTTGGCCTTTTGATTTTCCAGTAATGTATAAATTGCTTTGTGGTGAATTCATATTAAGAGAAATATGCAGTCTGGTGTGCTCTTTTTCTCCGATGGTTGAGTTGGTTAGGGTTTTGAGCTTTTGATTAACATTTTTTTGTATAATCTTTTTGTGCTTTTGGTTGTACTGCTTTGCTTTGCTTGATTTCTGTATGATTTATTTATGTTCTGAGAGTTTTCTGTTACCTCCAATGATATTTGTGCTTGGATTTTTTATTTTCCAGTAATGTAGAAATTGATTTTTGGTCAATTTATATGTAGAGAAATGTATTTCTGGTGTGCTCTTTTTCTCTGTTGATTGAGTTTTAAGGGTTTTGAGCTTTTGATAAACGTTTTTTGGGTATAATTTTCTTTTTGCTTTTGGTTTTTCATGCTTTGATTTGCTCGATTTCTGTATGGTTTATTTATTTGCTGAGAATTTTCTGTTACCTCCAATCATATTTGTGCTTGGCCTTTTCATTTTTCAGTAATGTAGAAAATGATTTTTGGCTGAATTTATTTTTAGAGAAATTGGTGTTCTGATGTGCTTGAAGATGTTTATGCCAACAGTTCTTGTTCCTGCTTAGGTTTTAGGTAGAAGATTGGTGTGTTTTTGTGATTGATCTGACTGCACATAATTTCTGACACCATTGCATGCTCTTTTACAGTGATCATGCCATTCATGATTTATCTTTGTTACTCTGTATACGTTCTTTGTTTTAAATATTCATTGTGGTTATGATTCATGAGTTTATGATAATTGTTACTTATAAATGTGTTATTGCAGGTTATTTACTAAATTTTCGTTATGGTGAGGAAGAGGAGAACTGATGCCCCTGGTGGTGGAGGCGAGGGTTCTGAGGCCCAGGAATCGGGTGCTGGTGCTGGTGGTCGTGGGAGGGGCATCCCTCAGCCGAATCTGGGAAGGGGTGGACCTCATGGAGGTGGAGCTTATCAAGGCGGCAGGGGTTATGGATCACAGCCACAGCAAGGAGGTCAGGGTGGTGGTCGTGGGGGTCGTGGGATGCCTCCACAGCAGCAGTATGGTGGCCCTCCTGAGTATCAAGGCAGGGGAAGAGGTGGCCCACCTCAGCAAGGTGGCCCTCCCGAGTATCAAGGCAGGGGAAGAGGTGGCCCACCTCAGCAAGGTGGCCCTCCTGAGTATCAGGGCAGGGGAAGAAGCGGCCCACCTCAGCAAGGTGGCCGTGGAGGGTATGATGGTGGTCGGATGCCAGGTCGTGGGGAAGGACCCTTTGCCAGTGGCCCTTCCAGACCACAAATTCCCGAGCTGCATCAAGCAATTCCAGCTCAGCATCAAGCTGTGGTGACCCCTCAGCCTGCACAATCTGAGGGGAGCTCTTCTACACAACCACCTGAGCCTTCGCAGGTGGCAGAGCAGTTTCAGCAACTGGCTATTCAGCAAGAAGCCAGTCATAGCCAAGCTATCCAACCTGTACCAGCCTCAAGCAAGTCACTGAGGTTCCCTCTTAGACCAGGCAAGGGTAACAACGGTAAAAAGTGCATAGTAAAAGCAAATCATTTCTTTGCTGAATTGCCAGACAAAGATCTGCACCAGTATGATGTGAGTACTTAACAGTTGCTCTCTCTACCATGTTCTTTCTTACTACAATGCATATTGATCTTCTGTAATTTTTAGGTTACTATAACACCTGAGGTCACATCTCGAGGAGTCAATCGTGCTGTGATGGCGCAACTGGTGAAGTTGTACCAGGAGTCACATCTTGGAAAGAGGCTCCCAGCCTATGATGGCCGCAAAAGTTTGTATACTGCTGGACCTCTTCCTTTTGTGTCGAAAGAATTCAGAATTACACTGCTTGATGAGGATGATGGAACAGCAACCCAGAGGTTCGAATCCATTAGTTTAATTCCCTGTTTTTGTTATTAGGTTTCTGTGTGCCTTCGGCCCTTGGTTTCTGATTGTACATATTTCTTAACAGTAGGAGAGAAAGGGAGTTCAAAGTCGTCATTAAATTGGCTGCACGTGCTGATTTGCATCACCTGGGGCTCTTTTTGCAAGGGAGGCAAGCTGATGCACCCCAAGAAGCGCTTCAAGTTCTTGACATTGTTCTGCGGGAACTGCCAACTACTCGGTACTGATTATGATTTTTGCCTTATATAAATCTTGTGCGCGTAAAATTGTGCAATGATGTGATAATTGAGTTATCTAATGTCACTTCTTTTGTTATAGGTATTGTCCTGTAGGACGATCGTTTTATTCTCCTAATCTAGGCAGAAGGCAGCCCCTGGGAGAGGGGTTGGAGAGCTGGCGTGGCTTTTATCAAAGCATTCGTCCAACTCAGATGGGACTATCACTGAATATTGGTAACCATTTTTCACCTCTCTTTGCTAATTCACATGCACATGCTTGTTGTTACTAATTTAACTCATCTCTACATCCTACTGATGGTTCCCTTTCATGGATATATTTACTGCATGAACTCTTACAATATTATATTACTCTTGACATTGTTCTCTATTATTGTCTTCTTTCTCATTTGAATATCCTTTATCATCATATGCAGACATGTCTTCCACTGCTTTTATCGAGCCATTACCCGTAATTGAGTTTGTCACACAGCTTCTGAACAGGGATGTCACTACTAGACCACTATCCGATGCTGACCGCGTGAAGGTTAGTTTCCATATAAAATTTTCGTGTTAATTCTGATCTCGCCTGCGTGTTGGTACCTGATGGATGCTTACTATTGCTAAGTTGCTTTGATGATTTTATTTTTCTTCTAATGATTTGACCTCATTTGCTTCCTTTCATCAGATCAAGAAGGCGCTTAGAGGTGTCAAGGTTGAAGTTACGCATCGAGGAAATATGCGGAGGAAATATCGTATATCTGGTTTGACTTCACAGGCAACAAGGGAGCTGACGTATGCATAGTTGATATGTTTTTTTTTGTTGCTAATTTTGTAGCAGTTACATATGACATGTTTACCAAATTACAGATTGATGTGAAATTTAATATCTCATATAGATTTTTTGTGTGTTCAGTTTTCCAGTTGATGAACGAGGCACGACAAAAACTGTTGTTGAGTACTTCCATGAAACATATGGATTTACCATTCAAAATACGCAATGGCCTTGCTTGCAAGTTGGAAATTCACAGAGACCAAATTATCTGCCTATGGAGGTCTGCTCATGTCTATAATTTTTTTTCTCATGGTCCCATTATTTTCCTTCATCACATTACATCTGTAATCTTGTTGGTGTTAATTTCAGGTGTGCAAGATTGTGGAGGGGCAGAGGTATTCTAAAAGGCTCAATGAGAGACAGATTACTGCCTTGCTGAAGGTGACTTGTCAACGTCCTCAAGAAAGGGAAAATGACATCATGCAGGTTTGTTTAACAGGGCTGTCATCTAAATATTGCCCTCCTTTGTTCCTATACTCATGAACACCGACTAGCTGAATATGGTTGTTGAATATCATGCAAAAGCTTTATTTCCGCTTGATAACAATACAACCTCTCTGAATTTATAACATATGTTCTCTGTATGAAGTCTGATCTTTTAATTTCTATTAGTTTTTTTATACATCAATTATGTAATCATATTAGTTTTCTTGCTATGACTGTATATGAATGACAATAATATCATTGAAATATTCAGATTATTGTTAGTTATTGAATGTGCCTTACCAGTGTCTAACATTCTCTGCATTTGACCAGACTGTTCGTCATAATGCCTATGATCAAGATCCATATGCCAAAGAGTTTGGAATAAAGATCAGCGAGAAGCTTGCATCTGTTGAAGCTCGCATTCTTCCTCCGCCATGGGTAACCATTTATTGATTGTCTTTATCTTGTTCCTCTTTGCCACTATTGTGCAGCTGTATTCTGTGGCCTAAATTATAAAAATTTATTGTTTGTCAGCTTAAGTACCATGATACTGGTAGGGAAAAGGACTGTCTTCCTCAAGTTGGGCAATGGAATATGATGAATAAGGTTTGTATTCACATAAAATTATTTATTTTCTAAGTTATAACGAGCCTGGAACTGAGAAACTAGTGGCAGAAGTTTGACGGGCGATTAAAAATATTTTAGTTTATGCATATGTTATTTTATATTATGAGTTTTCATTATGACAACATGTAATTTGTTCTGCACTTAGGGGTTCCCTTACTACTGGACATATCTAGTGTCTATATCAGTTTGAATATTGGAATAATGTTATCTTTGATATATTGCAGAAAATGGTTAATGGTGGCACAGTGAACAACTGGATGTGCATAAATTTTTCTCGGAATGTGCAAGATAACATGGCACGTAAATTTTGCGAAGAGCTTGCCCAGATGTGTCAAGTTTCTGGCATGGTACAGTCTTGCAGGACTTAATCTTGAAGGTCATGTTGTGATGACTCATTTGTTTCTCTCACATATTTGATTTTGGTTTCTTGCAGGCCTTCAACCCGCAACCTGTACTTCCACCATATACTGCCAGACCTGATCAAGTTGAGAAGGTCCTGAAAGCTCGCTATCATGATGCAACGACCAAATTACAGAAGAAGGATCTTGACCTGCTCATTGTAATTCTGCCTGATAATAATGGCTCTCTCTATGGTATGGGTTAATGTTTCATTGAAGCTTCATATTATCTATTTTGTGTGATCATTTGGTTAATCTGATTGGCACTGATAATTTATTTGTTGCAGGTGATCTGAAACGAATCTGTGAGACTGATCTTGGACTCGTCTCACAGTGCTGTTTGACAAAGCATGTATTTCGGGGGAGTAAACAATATCTTGCAAATGTGTCCCTGAAGATAAATGTCAAAGTTGGGGGAAGGAATACGGTACTTGTCGATGCACTCTCTAGGCGCATTCCCTTAGTCAGTGACCGCCCTACCATCATTTTTGGTGCTGATGTGACACATCCTCATCCCGGAGAAGACTCTAGCCCATCCATTGCTGCTGTTAGTTCTTTGACCTACTTATCTTTACTATCTTGTGAAAATACGTCCTGCATCTGCTTGTGTAGTGTTGTTACTACCCTAACGTAATTTTCGTGAATCTGAAATTTAGGTCGTGGCATCTCAAGACTGGCCCGAAGTGACAAAGTATGCTGGCCTTGTCTGTGCTCAAGCACATCGTCAGGAGCTCATCCAAGACTTGTTCAAGACATGGCAGGATCCTGTAAGAGGCACGGTTTCTGGTGGAATGATCAAGTATGAATACTCTATCTGTCACTATAATTGTGTTTTAGGTTTGGGGTGGTTAACATTGTTTTTGTCCTATAATTAGGGAACTGCTTATATCTTTTCGCAAGGCCACTGGGCAGAAACCCCAGCGAATCATATTCTATAGGTATTTATTTCATCACCTCGCTATTTTTCTATATGTTCTGGTCTGGCAATTTTTTTGTAGCGTCTAATATTCCACCATCTTGCAGGGATGGTGTTAGTGAGGGACAGTTCTATCAAGTTTTGTTGTACGAGCTCGATGCTATTCGCAAGGTATAGCATACATTCTCTTTATTTAGCTTAGCCATAGATATTTTATTGCTTTGGGTGATTGGTTATAATTCAATCTGTTTCCCCCCTTGAAATTTATCAGGCATGTGCCTCTCTGGAACCAAACTATCAGCCTCCCGTGACATTTGTTGTGGTTCAGAAGCGTCATCACACCAGGCTGTTCGCCAATAATCACAATGACCGAAATGCAACCGACAGAAGTGGTAACATTTTGCCTGGTAAGTATTTTATAGTTTGGTTTTTACACATTCATTGTCAAGAAATTTGGTTTGCCTGAGGTGATATGAAATCTATTACTTTCTAAATCTTACAGGTACTGTGGTTGACTCCAAAATCTGCCACCCAACTGAATTTGACTTCTACCTCTGTAGTCATGCTGGGATTCAGGTAAATGTTGCTAAAACTTTTTTGCCGACACTGCGTATACTTTTTATTTTTAGCAAATTCGGATGGGATCTCTAATGTTCGTACATGTTATACTTCTGACAGGGTACAAGTCGTCCTGCTCATTATCACGTCCTCTGGGACGAGAACAAGTTTACGGCCGATGGCTTACAGTCTCTCACGAACAACCTCTGCTACACGTAAGATCTCACAAATAAAATTTCTCTTTCATATAATTGAATTTCGTTGAATTGTTTATTTACTTATTCCTAGACTGTCAACATGCATTTGAATCTGTTTTTTTTTAATATGTTGTAGATATGCTAGATGCACCCGGTCTGTTTCTATTGGTACGATCACTATCCCCCACTCTTCTTGGTTATGTAATGTGTGTGTTTGTTTTACGGACCTAAATATTTGGATCTTTAATGTTGTGCAGTGCCTCCTGCGTACTACGCCCATCTCGCTGCCTTCCGAGCCCGTTTCTATATGGAGCCCGAGACTTCAGATAGCGGATCAATGAGCAGTGCTGCAGTTGGACGTGGAGGAGGCTCCGGTGGTAGAAGCACCAGGATGGCGAGCGCAAATGCTGCCGTGAGGCCCTTGCCCGCGCTGAAGGAGAACGTGAAGAGGGTGATGTTCTACTGCTAGGTGGAGTCGTTCTAGCCTTGCTCGTTATTTACCGCTTTTGTTTTTCAAGTCTTGATGCTTGTTTTTGGAGTTGTGAGATATACTCGAACCACTGGATTGAAGTGTGTTTAATTGGTCAAGAGACCACTGGATTGAAGTGTGTTTAATTGGTCAAGAGACCTCCCTTGAAATACTGAAACAAGGGTTCTGTTTAATTTCTAACGCTTCTGCATTTCAATTATTGAGTACTATATGCTAATTATCCATCTTTTTGGTATTTGGGTAATTTGATGGTCCTTATCTGTAGTCTTGTTATCAAGCAGAACAAGTTTAAAGTTTGATTGGGAGAGATTGTCAAGCTTTGAGTTTTGTTCTAAAAAGCTTTTTGAGTCGATTCATGAGTGGCAAACTTGGGAAAGTTAGGTTCAGGTTTAGTTTGTTTACTGAAAGAGATTAACATGGGTTCAAATTTGGTGTGATTATGAATCATATTGAGCTTGAATATTAGATTTGTGTAGCTTTGTCCTTTGGGAGCTATTCTGGGATTGATATGTTCTGATGTGGGTTTGCTTGTAAAATAGGTTTTTGGTTCATTTGTAAAAATATTGGTTTCTCAATAGGAGATGGCTTTGGTGAGTTGGTCAGTGTTCTAAGTTTTGGACCATATTGGGTATTATTAATGCCTATACTAACTTGTAATTCATGCGAATAAAAGAGCAGAAAAATAAGAGAAGTGACAGTTTTAGCAGAGGAAGCTTAATTGTTGTGACCAAATGCATATTCCTAAAATGGGAAGCATAGAAGAAGAAAAGAATAGAAATGGCAAAAAGCTAGTCCAACCCAAAACAAATTCTTTACCTTCACTTTCAGAGAAAGGAGAAAAAGGGAAGAAAGAAATCGTCAACATGGGAAAGCCCAAATCTGAACTTCCTTCTCACCATCACATTCACGAATTCTTTTCTTGCTCTCAACTTTGTTTCCCACTAAAGAATGTTTCCTTCTTCCTCATTCTCCAATCAACATCCATATAAATTCAACCCACGAATCAGAAACAAATTATACACTTCCTAAACTCAATATTTTCTAGGACCCATCTTCTGAAAATGACTCTTTCCTTCAACCGATCCGATAGCATCACCGATACCATGCCCGAGGCATTGAGGCAAAGCCGCTATCACATGAAGAAATGCTTCTCCAGGTACCAAGTTTGAATTCGATCGTGTTATGAAGCGAGAAAATGCAGGTGGATCGGACTTTAACACTCTTTCTTTTTGTGATTGGGGACACAATAGGTTTGTTGCAAGTGGGAAGAAGTTGATGAAGCAGGACCAAATAATGGAGGAAGTGGAGAAATCAATAGAGGACAAGAATGAGAGAAGCAAAGTCTTGGAGGGCTTGCTTGGTTACATCCTGAGCTCCACTCAGGTATATCTCTTTTTTTATCAGCAATAACCGTAGGAGTGTTAATTAGAACTACTTGCATTACAAACCAATCATTCTCATTGGTCGTAAAAACGAGCAGGAGGCAGCTGTTGTTCCTCCCCATGTCGCCTTCGCGGTGAGGCCTAGTCCCGGAATATGGGAACATGTCAAGGTCAACTCTGATGACCTCGCCGTAGATGGCATCTCCGTCACCGAGTACTTGAAGTTCAAAGAGACCATCTTCGACGAAAACTGGTACAACCCATTTGTAAACTTGTGATATTTCTTGCATATAGCTCATATTAGTAAGTGTATGTATTGATCCCTATGATGTGTTCCCTAGGGCTAAAGATGAACATGCTTTGGAAGTTGATTTTGGTGCCATAGACTACTCTGCGCCACGGTTGACCCTACCTTCTTCCATTGGGAATGGACTGGGCTTCATGTCCAAGATCATGACCTTGAAGCTGAGTGGTGGTGTTGAGAGCGCAAAGCCTCTCATTGAGTACCTTGTTGGCCTTAATCACGAGGGAGAGGTACATTTAAAAAAAATTCAATCGAACGTGGATACATTCACCTCTTAATATATGAGCACATGTCTTCACTTATCGGTTTAAGTGTTTAGGTTGGTCCAACTTGATATATATCTATCACTGTATGTCATCCTAATTTGGGTGAAAGATAAAGACCCACAATTCACGTGCATCAGATCTTTCATATTTGACATATGTAGTAAAGGGTGTTAATGTCCTCCACCCACTGGCTTAACTTTTCAGGCGGGTCGAGTTTTAACATGACATTCGAGCTCGATTTTGAATTTTGATGTCCACCTATGTCATCTTAATTCGGGTGAAAGTCTCACGTGCAGAGTCTCATATCAAATCTTTCACATCTGACATGCACGTGAACGAGTGTTAAAGTCCCCGCACATCATATTGACTTTTTAGGTGAATTAGACATTCACCCTTTCATGTTATCATAATTCGAGTCTAAAGTCCCACTTAGGCGTGAATCCGGTCACCACTTAATGCACTAGTCTGACCTTCAACTGTTAGTTTTAAAGCAAGTCAAACTTTAACAATATAAAAGCATAAATGAGGTTATTAAATCTACTTTTTTATTGACATTTCAGAATCTCTTGGTGAATGAGACTCTAAACAAGGTATCAAAGCTCCAAGCAGCATTGATCGTAGCTGAAGTTTATCTGGCCGCACTTCCCAAGGACACGCCATACCAGAACTTCGACCAACGGTCATAAATCCTTCTTTCTTGCACTCCAAGACAACAGTTCAAAATCCGCAAACTCACAAACCAGTCGTTCAACTTTTCAGGCTCAAAGAATGGGGGTTCGAGAAGGGCTGGGGAGCCACAGCAGAGAAGGTCAGAGAGACATTCAAGGTTCTTTCCGAGGTTCTTGAGGCTCCCGACGCCACGAAGCTAGAATTGCTCTTCAGCAAGCTCCCGACAACCTTCAACATTGTGATCTTCTCTCCCCATGGCTACTTTGGCCAGTCCGATGTCCTCGGATTGCCTGACACTGGTGGCCAGGTCTGTACGTTTTTTTATCATCAATAGTTTAAATAGCTATAATGTCGATATGAGGATTGGAATCAGTGATCTCGTGCGTAATACATGATGTTTCTGTCACTACACTTCTACGTAAACCCAATTTATATAAATGTGTTTTGTATTTACTTGACTTGAAATAACTCATGTTGCAATGGTATGATCTGGTTTGAAATAGGTTGTTTACATTCTTGATCAAGTGAGAGCGTTGGAGGAGGAATTGCTCGAAAGGATCAAGAATCAAGGGCTCAGTTTCAAGCCTCAGATCCTCGTGGTCAGCTACCTACCTCGCAAACATTATTTCCATAACATATTATTTTTCATTTCCATTTCCATTTCACCGATACAAAGTTATAATCAATATTCTAAAACCAGTCTAGACGGAAATTGCTAGAACACTCAACCTGATTTCATATAATCAGACGCCTTAAGTCAGTGGAGCGATTTGTTATCAACTAACCCGGCTAGTGCTAACACTAGCCGGTTAGTAATCAGATGAATTATGTATTAGTCCCCGAGTAATCTCTAGACTATCATTTATCGTTCTATAAATGATGCGCTTGATTCTTTGCAGGTGACAAGACTGATCCCAGACGCGAAAGGAACAAAATGCAACCAAGAGATCGAAGCTATCATCAACAGCAAGCACTCCCACGTACTCAGAGTCCCCTTCAGGACAGAGAAAGGTGTCCTTCGCCAATGGGTCTCTCGCTTTGATATCTACCCTTACCTCGAGAGGTTCACTCAGGCATGTCCTCATCACTGTCCCTTTGATAATTGTTTCTTCACTTAGCTTTTGCTTCTTGAGGTCTTGTACTGATTAATGTTTTGTGTTTTTTCAATGCCAGGACGCGACCGCCAAGATCCTCCACCACATGGAGTGTAAACCAGACCTCATTATTGGCAACTACACTGATGGCAACTTGGTGGCTTCTCTCATGGCTGCCAAACTTGGGATCACACAGGTCTCTACTTCATTTCAATTTTTCAAATTGTGTCAGTATCAAAATATTCAAATTTATGCAAATGGGTCACATGCAATGCAAGTGAAGTGACCTTCAAATCTTTTTCTTTTAAAATGACATAATTTCCCTGAAAATAAAAATAATTAAAAACATCACAAACTAATTTTTTTATGTATTCTTTAGATTTGAATAATATTTTCAATTTACTTTTAACAGTGGTGAAAAACTACACGTTTTAAAATGTTAGACGCTAGTCAGACTGATAGAAACTGTGATAGAAACTGTATATGTGACACTGATCTTTATTGAGTTGTTTGAAATCAGGGAACTATAGCACACGCTCTGGAAAAAACCAAGTATGAAGGATCGGATGCGAGGTGGAAGGAGCTCGACTCCAAATACCATTTCTCGTGTCAGTTCACAGCCGATATGATCGCCATGAATGCGGCCGATTTCATCATAACAAGCACCTACCAAGAGATCGCAGGAAGGTCTGTATATTACCAAATCGTTTCATATCTGACTCACTGTTCGATATAATCGAGCTCGAGCTGAATTTGACTCATTTACACATGAGTGCACTTTTGAAGTAAAGGTCACAAAAATGACTCTCTTTATATATGTTTCAGCAAAAGCAGGGCGGGGCAGTACGAGAGCCACACGGCGTTCACAATGCCGGGGCTGAGCCGGGTGGTGTCGGGCATTGATGTGTTCGATCCCAAGTTCAACATCGCCGCTCCGGGAGCTGATCAGTCCGTTTACTTCCCTTACACGCAAAAGCAACGGAGGCTCACCTCCTTCCACCCCGCCATCGACGAGCTGCTCTACAGCAAGGTCCAGAACAACGAGCACATGTAAGCCGAAAACATCCCTATACCTTCAATACACGAGCCGCTAGAGGTTGATATCGTTATAATCGAGTTTGAACTGAATTTTATAGCTCCTTTAATAAATAAGCCATGTTCAACCTCAACCGTGACTTTTATATTTATTAAATTAAATAATTACAGTGAAAATTATGCGAGTCAAGCCGGCTTCAAGCTTAACTACATAAGTTCGTTCTGCACCTTGATAAAATAGGCTCGTTTCAACTAATTTATGCCACATTGTCCCATTTTCGTAGAGAGTATTTGTGTATTACGTTTATTACAAAAAAAACGAGAACTACCCAAATTTGTGCACAAATTGTCAAATCTCATCAAAATCAACGAATATGTGTTACATGTAGCACACATGACCTTCATTTTGCAAAATGACAAAGTTGCCCATGAAAAAAAATATCTTTTTGTAATTTTAACTTAAATGGTATTTTTACAATGAATGTGTGTCTACTGTATTTAGTGTAAACCATCTAAAGTTTTGCACCAATTTCATCAAAACTAACCTAAGTGTGTAAAAAAAATTTTTTTTTACATATAATTTAATTTGAAGGGTAATTTTGTCATTTCAAATGACTTTCAACAGTGTCACTACCTTTGGAAAATAAAATCACATTCAATTTTTAAGACAAATACACTCATTATAAAAATGAATACCACACCATCATTTTTTTGGCAATTATCCTTATTAAATTAACAATACTATATTTTGTGCCAAAATGTGTTTACTAATCAATGGTTTATGCAACAGTGGGTTTCTCTCAGACAAGAAGAAGCCAATAATCTTCTCAATGGCGAGGCTCGACACCGTCAAGAACATCACCGGACTCACCGAATGGTACGGCAAGAACAAGCGCCTCCGGAGCCTGGTCAACCTCGTCGTCGTCGCCGGGTTCTTCGACCCCTCCAAGTCCAAAGACCGAGAAGAAATCTCCGAGATCAAGAAAATGCACGACTTAATCGCCAAGTACAATCTCAACGGCCAGATCAGGTGGATCGCGGCCCAGAACGACCGGTACCGGAACGGCGAGCTCTACCGGTGCATCGCCGACACGCGAGGCGCTTTCGTGCAGCCCGCGCTCTACGAGGCCTTTGGCCTGACGGTGATCGAGGCCATGAACTGCGGCTTGCCCACGTTCGCCACGAACCAGGGCGGCCCAGCGGAGATCATCGTCGACGGGGTTTCGGGTTTCCATATCGACCCGAGCAATGGGGACGAGTCGGGGGATCGGATCGCGGAGTTTTTTGAGAGGTGTGGGGGTGAGGGTGAGGAGTGGAGGAAGGTGTCGACGGCCGGACTGCGACGGATATATGAATGGTGAGTTTATTTACTTAATTTGGGTTAGGGGAGAATTTAGTAATTTTGTCTTTTATTATTTCGTTAGATCGGAGATATCAGATTTTTGTTGGGTTCGGAGTGTTTTGCCTCTCTATATGAGTGACAACAGGGTAAGTTCGGAGGGTTCGATGGCCTCATTCCCTACCCTAGTCAAATTGGTAGATTTTTATTACTTTTTGTCAAAATGTGCCACATGACTTAATCTTTCAAAACGAACATAATTACCCTTGAATTAAAGATTGCAAAAATAGGATATACAATTAGGTTGGAGGCGAATTTAGGATCATATCTCATATTACTTCATAGGATGTGCAGGTTCGGGTAGTGTTGTAAAAATTGTTAGCACTAGCTAGTCATAGAGGGCTTTCTAAAGACTAACTGGAAATTAGTCGGAAATCATAAAGAATTAATCGAAAAATAGTCAGAGGATTAATTGGGAAATTTTACAACATGAGTTTAGGGAACTTGGTGGTTTTGTTTCCTACCCCAAATCGCTAACACTGGATCCTAATCAAATTCAGAGATAAAGATTTTTTTTGAAATCCAAGTGGAATTAAGAGATTTTTGTCATCATATTTTTTGTCAAAATGTGTCAAGTGGCCTACTTTTTAAATGATAGAATTACACCCGAAATAAAAATAAGTAAAATGAAATTGTTTTTTACATTATAATTATTTTAAACTATTACATGTATTATTATTTTTTAAATTAACTGAAGGGTTTTTTAGTCTTTTCAATTCATTGTTGATGGTGCAAAAAAATATAACTAAATATACAACAACTCTTTACAAAAGTGAGATACTAGACTGTCTTCTTTTGCAATTATGCCCTAAAATTACTTGCATAACTTGCGGAAATGAAGAATTTAGTGTACATTTTTTGTTGTTGTTTTGTAGCTATACATGGAAGATATATGCAAACAAGGTGCTGAACATGGGAGGTGTGTATGGGTTTTGGAGGACAATGAGCAAGGAACAGAAGATTGCAAAGCAGAGATACATTCAGATGCTTTACAATCTCCATTTCAGGAACTTGGTTAGTTTTTTATTTTGGAAATGTTTATGGTCACAATGAGTTTTAGAAACTGACCTATAATGAGTAATGTTGTTGCAGGCCAAGAATGTGCCAATCCCAGATGAGCCTGCACAAGAAGAAACATCAACAGAAGCAAATAGTAAGCAAAAACAAGAAGCACCACTGTCTACTTCACTGGTGCCAACTAGGCCTCAGCAACCTGCACCATTGCCTATGGCCAAACCTAAGCCATCTACAAGGCAAGTCTATAGTTTCTACTCGTATTTGTTAGGCGTCGACATGTGAGTCTGGGTTTCGCATCGGGTAAAAATAAGGTTAAGCGAGGGTTAATACACATTAAACCTAGTCTTTTGAGTTCGGGAGGTTTTCAATATGTAAATCATGAGCTTCCTTGTGGTGCTCGGCGCTAGTAGAGCGGAGGGAGCCTTATAGAGACTAATTGAGGATTAATCGAGAATTAATCAGATTAAAAAAATTAATTGTGAATCATAGAGGATTAATCGAAAACTAATCAATAATTGATTGGGGATTGGGATGACAAAAATCTTTGAATCTGCCGAGGACCTGTTGCGCTACGATATGATGACGCAGGGGACTGGGATCACTGCATTGACACCAAACTCGTCTCATTGACATGCTATAAAGAGGCAAAATACACTAAACTTGGGGACCCGGTTTTCTCAATCTGACGGGATCACTAAATACACACCGAACTCGCCATGTTGCTATCCCTATCCTCTAGGACTGGTTGCACCTATGTTAAAACATGATGGTTATAATATTAGTCTATTTTATATTCTAGTTTATTCTAATATTATAACCATCATATTTTAACAATCCACGACCATAATCGTCTTTTATAATGGTGGTGGGACTAAATAAAATGAAGTGGGCTCGTGAGAGACGGAGTTGATTAGGTAAAAATTAGATTTAGGAGAAAGCAAACCAGTGCGATACCCAATGTGAAAGGAGATTGTTAGAGTATCCACAAGTGAGTATTACTCTCACATTAGCTAAATTTGGAATTAGGAGAGGGTTAATGCACATTGGATCCATGACCAGATAATTGACTGTACAACTATATATACAAATTAATGTGAATCATAATCAATATATTATTTTGTTCTCAGTGATGAGAAGGAAGAAGGATTGAAGAACAATGTGGCACAGCAAAGCAATAGTGGAGGCATGGTTACTTGGAGTTGGTGGTGCTTCAAAATAGCATGCTTTGTGCTCATTTACTTTCTCCTTAGGAAGATGTATTGCAGTCTTGCAGATTTGAATGATTTTCATTAAGTTATCATGTAAGGTACTCAATGGCCTTTGTAATTATTGTATTGTATGCACAAAAAAGAAATAAAATCCTTATAAGGATTAAGGAGAGCTAAAGAGTTTCTTTGTTAAGAATTTAAGCAGCTATTTTTTTTGAAACCTATATTACCCCAATCTTCCCACCCAACAAACTCGGCCTAACTTATACAATAACTACTAACTCAATAATTTTTACCTCAACCCATAAACACTCTCCACATGACACAACAAGACTCGAACACTGGTCGAGAACTTAGCTGTGTTGACAATTAGATTTGATTGGATAAAGTTATTTAGTTGAACAAAAAGAGGGTGAATCGTTATACCAGTAACTTTTGGGTGCATGTGTAGGGTTGTTCACGGTTCGGTGTTGAATCGAATCGATGAAATTTTGTTCGATTTGGTTTAGTATCGGTCGGTTTTAGGTTTGATTCGATTTTTTATTAACCAAAGTTCATGAAATCGTCACATTTTATGCCCGTTTTGACTTACCGATTTTTTTCATGAAATTCTCATATTTCGCGCCGGTAGTCTATTATTTAACTTTTTTGTTGGAACAATATGTTTAGACCCAAATAGTAAAAATTCGATGATAAAAAATGAGTCACGTGTTCAAATCGATTTTAATTTTCTGAAATAAAAACATTTAGATAGAGTTTCGATTTTGTTCATAAACAACACTAATTTGATTGTTTTTCAAGTCCGTCTGGCTGGTTTAGATGCTTTTGGACTGCCCTATACATGTGTGTGTGATTTCAGCAAATTTAAGAACCCTTATTGTTTTTGTTTTGCCAAATCGACCCTCGCCGTCTCTTTCCTTTCTCTGCCATTGCCTCCGAGCTTCTCTGGTAACAACTATGATTCTTCTTCTTCTACTTCTTCTGAATTCTTCAATTTCCAACTTCTATTTATGCTACTTCTCTGAGTTCATTGCTTAACGATACTAATTTTGTTTCATCCCAAGTACAATAGCTCCTTGGTGTTCTTCATGTGTGTGAATTTTTACTGATGAACTCATTGCAAATTTAGATGAACATAATCAAATTTCAGATCTGTGACCTATATTTGCAGTATATAGACTTGTAGGCTGTGTGCTTTGGTTCATCAATTTCTTTGCTTGTTCATTGCATATTGGCTTTGTTACCCACTGCTTTGTATCTGGCGGCTTAAGAAAAATATTCTGTCTTTTATAGTTTTGTGTCGAATATGCAAGCTCAAAGTTCAAATAATAAATGAAGAATCAACAAAGATGGGCCATAAAAATCCAAGCTTTACAAGTAACGAGGAGACCCAAATCGATAGCCGCTTTGGGTAGTTACCAGCTACACTATTCTATGACTACAATAACAAAAACGATAACTCTGATCCTTTTTGCTGTTGAACTATGTTGTAGATCGTATTAATGGAATATGGATGCAACTTGTGCCTAGTAGTTTTTCTTCTCAAATACTGCAGATTATGATAAACTATTGTTCTAAGTAATATAGTATATAGTGTTGTGGCTCTTGAATTTTGATGATATTTGTTCGTAGTGGAAATGACATGGATTATGACTAGATTACTTCTATGGCGACGGTTCTATAGTTCGATTGATTAAATGACATCTCCTTATCATTTGGATAGTTTTCCTTAAAAGTTTGGAATAAATAATGTTAAGTGTATTTGTTTATTCATGCAGGTTCAACTGTTTTATAAAAGATTCGTTGGTTATTATTCTCGCTCGAGTATTAGCTCTTAGAAGTGGTTTCTGAGATTCGTTTTCTTGTGTGGTATGTGAAACTTGAAAGATCGCCTTTTATATCTTTGTTCCATTGGTTACACTATGGATGATGCATTGTTACCAGAGTTTGGTCTACCTCAAGATGTTCTTCAACCGCTACTTGTTGCTTCGAATTCATCTAACCTCGGAGAAACCCTAAAAAGTCTTATAGAAGTTGCTAGAACGGATGTTGGCCGCGCAGACCTTTCTTCGAAGAATATTCTTCCTTCGGTTCTCCAGCTCATTCAGTCTCTACCTTATCAATCTGGTCGTGAGCTTCTCCTGTTATCTTTAAAACTTGTCAGGAACTTATGCACCGGAGAAATCGCGAATCAGAACAAATTCATTGAACAAAGTGGAGTCGGAAATATTCTGACTGTCTTGAGAGGTAGGCAAGGTGTTCCTCTGATCCCGATTGTGAGTTAATCCGTACGGGTTTACAGGTTCTAGCAAATGTTTCCTTGGCAGGAAAACATCATCAACATGCCATTTGGCATCAAGTCTTTCCAGGCGAATTACTTACAATTGCGAGAGTCCAAAGTCGGAATACATGTGACCCTTTATGTATGTTTATATATACTTGTTGTGATGGAAGCTCTGATGTGGCTGCGGAGCTTTGTGGAGATGGAGGGTTGGCAATTGTGGCTGAAATTGTAAGGACTGCCCCTGTAGGTAAGCAACAGTTCCTTCACTTTCATATTCTTTTGATTTTATTTATTTTTTCGTTCCATCACTTTCATACATTTGAATTATGTTTCAATTGTAAAGAGTTCATTGTCTAAACCCTAATTTGTTTTGTTTTATGGATCTTATTAGTTGGCTTTGGCGAAAACTGGTTGAAGCTTCTCCTTTCTCGAATCTGCTTTGAAGAATCTCAATTTCAGCGATTGTTCGCTAGATTGTATGTTGCGGAGGAAGTTGAGAAAGGAGAAGGTACTAACACTATGGATAATCACTTTTCATCTGAACAAGCATATCTTTTGAGTATTGCATCAGAGATACTGAACGACCAAATCAGTGAGATCACTGTTTGCAATGACTTTGTATTGTTTCTACTTGGGTTGTTCAAGAGATCTGTTGGAGTTATCGGTTCTATCTCTGGATGCATCTCCGGTCTTTCAACCGGTTCTACTACAATAGACGTTCTTGGTTACTCCCTCACTATTCTGAGAGATATATGTGCGAAGGACGGTCTGAGAGGCTTTGAAGAGGATTCACGTGATGCTATTGATATGCTACTCTTGTTCGGTCTTCTGGAATTGCTTTTATGCGTGCTTCGTGATCTTGAGCCTCCTGCTATAATCAGGAAAGCGATCAAACAGGGCGACAACCAAGAAGCAACAAGTTCTTATCCGAGGATACCGTGCCCCTACAAAGGATTTCGTAGGGACATCGTTGCGGTAATTGGAAATTGTGCATACCAAAGGAAGCATGTCCAAGATTACGTACGAGAGAAGAATGGGATTCTCCTTATGCTGCAATATTGTGTTACTGACGATGAC